>WNGS01056191.1:323444-335722 GCA_020271785.1 Procambarus virginalis
TACACATGAAAATGATATCACTCCGTCCCACGGACGATCAAGAATGAATAATTACCACAATGGAATAATAATATTACATGGACATCCTCTCAGTCCTTGGCTAATCTATGGATATACTCTGTTCCGGTGTACCCACACACACACACACACACACTGTACGTCTGTGCTCACAAGACGTAGGTCCCTCAGGACTGACACGATGCAAGGGTGATTATCTCCTCGTCCACACTTCACTTCACCTACAGGTGCTGCGTGACAATGCGACGGAACACTTGACCTCGAATTCAAGCTTTAGAGACTACTAATCACCAGAAATACACACATAGGTACTTACATTCATACTGCCGGCTTACACACACCATTCCCACATCAGGCACCCGCTATGGGTGGCTGGCTCAGTGGTGGTAGGCTGGCTGGTTGGTACCTCCGCGGTATCGTTCGTACAATGGCGCGCACCGAACCCTCCCACAACACGGCTTGTTTCGTACCCTCGACCCCCGGTAAGTGAAGCGTTCGTACACAGGTGACGCGCACAATGATTTCGTCTTAAACAAACATGGGAAATCTGCCTTAAAGCACTAACACTTATTTCCCCGTTCCCATCGACTGCTACAGAGCACTAGCAGTCTAATCATCACTGGTATGGGATCTACGAGTCTGTTACTGCTCGTATGCACGTTACCCCACGATCCCAGACCGATCACAAGGTCTTCCCTACCCACTGTACACTGTCTTTTCCCCTCCAAGCGACGACTTCGGCCGGATTCTGTGACGACCGCTGTCGTAGATGAAGCAGGAGGTGCAGCAGCTGAGTAGTTAATTAAGCCACCCCGACGCCTATACTCAATTCGGCCGACTTGAGTATAGGAGCGTCTTGACAGGGTGATGGCTCCTCCAGAATGACGCTCACACCGTCGATTCCCGCGTATTCCTCGGAATAACCCAATGAGAGGAAGGCATACTGGGGCCTACCCTCTCCTCCAATCAGCGACGGTGTAGCATAGCCCCTAGGGCAACTCCAAGATGGCCGACCAACATGGCGGCTCAAGATGTTTACTAAGATGGCGTCTGTTTCCATGGCGACGGCTCAAATGGCTAGCGCGCGGGTGGCCCGCAGCTACCCACGCCAGGCCTGTTTTCCCGCGCAAACTAGAGTCTCGCCCTAGCTATACAATGAGAGATGCTATCGGCTCTATCTCTGTCCACAGACATGCTACCACGGCCACGGTAACATTTCTGGACTGCTGGTGACTGGGGCTCTCACGTAAGCCCAAACACTAGATGTTTCGGTTGCTGGTTACCAAAGTTAAGTCCGCACACTTAACAAGTGCACTTAACAAGTGTACTGGCCTCCCACAGGCATAAGAGCACTATTGTAAGTGAGCTGGTGAACCATCCCCTCACAAGAGCAATGCGATTTATATTTCTCCCATAACTCTGTTTGTGATGAAGGAAAGCAGACGGTCAATATGATTGCAAAAAATGCACGAATTTGATTTGGAAGTGACGTGTTTGACGCATCATTAATGCATACATCCCAGTGTCTGTCCTTCTCCAATAAATACAGAGCTTGACATGCACTACGGAAAGTGGCATGTGTAACGCCGTTGACAAATCTCAATTGCTGGAAAGACGTTGGACCGGGCACATTTACCAACATCATGCGAAGAGAGAAGCATTCATCCTAATTGGGATGCACAGTGTACAGTGCGCCTATCGTAGTTTATTTGACTATGCCAGGTTGTCCGTCGACTCGCTTTCCTCTTCTGCGTCGTTCAAATGATTTTCTGCTCACATTCCATATGTAATACGGAGGCACTTCCAAATACAGCAGTGTTTTCGCAAATGCGTCATTCAGTCATAACGTTAAGAAAGCAGTTAAAGTTGTAGCCGGTGGATTCATATTTATTTGTTGCACATTTGAAGGTGTGAAATATACGCGTTGTCGATTTTCTTGTTTTAAATAACTACTAACAAAATATTTCAATTAAAACGCAGATCAATCGACACAGCTCAATTCCACCGCCAATTGCGCTGAAAAATAGGAACAGTTAAAAAAAACAAAATAAAAGCAATGAAAAATACAAAAACTATACTCATGAAATGAAAGGTATGATAAACAACACAGCTCAATTCCAATGCAATGTCACACAAAATAATTAAATCAAAATGAAAATAAATCGAAATCTATGAAAATTCTATTTATCAATGCAATCAGAAACATTGAAATGGAATAGTAACACCTGTGTTGCTATTACGTGTAACAGATGGCGCTGTTTTTAAAGAAAAGCATGTTTTTACCTGTCACAGGTGTGGCATCTATAAAGTAGGTACATCAAAACACACACGAATTCGAAAGGAACGTTGTGTCAAAATTTCAAAGCAATTGGTGTAGAACTTTCGGAGATTACAGCATGTGTTGCTCCTATGTCCAACAGGTGGAGGCGTTTAAAAAAAAACATGTTTTTTTCCGGTCCCAGGTGAGGCATGTATATAGTAGGTATATAAAAACATGCACCTATTTGAATGCAACGTTGCATCAAAATTTCAAAGCAATTGGTAAAGAGGTTTCGAAGATTTCCCCCTCACATGAAAATCACAGTTTTTCAGAAAAAGCATGTTTTTTTCTGTCACAGATGTGACATCTATATAGTATGTATATAAAAACCTGCTCAGATGCGAATGGACCGTTGTGTGAAAACTTCAAAGCAATCGGAGAAGAACTTTCGGAGATTAGCGATTTTGAACACACGAACATATACATTTTTATTTATACAGATGGTAAACAGTGGCTCGCAAAGCTCCTCTTTGCATTGTTTAAGCACCCTCGCAAATACTTCGTCCTGGTCTGGGGATTTGTTTGGTCTCAGTTTTACTATTTGTTTAGTAACATCCTCCCTGGTAACTGCTATATGAGTCAATATGTCCTCGTCCCCACCCACAGATTTGATCGGCTGTAAGCATAGACTTTAGTTTCACTTTAGTAAATAGAGGTAAAATATTTATTGAAAACACTACCCATCTGTCATTATTCATTATCTGACATGTCTCAGTTTTTAATGAACCATCCTATCCTTTCCCTAATCTTTGTTTGATATAACTGGAAAAAACACTTTAGGATTTGTCTTTGCTTGCCCTGCTATGCGAACTTCATAGTTACATTTGCCCCTCCTTATCCCTAACATTTCTAACTTGTTGGACGAATTCTTGTTCTAAACTGACTTCCCCATTCTTCATCTTTTTATACCAAGCTCTTTCTGCCTATAAGGTTCTTCAGATCCTTTTTTATCTATTTTGAGCCATTAGTATTCGATCTACTCAATTTGTATGGTATAATACATCCCTATGCTTTGATTCGAATATTTTAAAATAAATTATATTTTTAATCGACATCGATATCCCTTTTTACGTCACCCATCGATGGGTTCACCTCTCGCTCCAAGATCGGGTAACCCCCCCCCCCATGCCCATGACTTTCCAATCTATTTGGCCCAAAATATTTCTTAGTTATTAAAATCTATTCGAGAATCTGAACAGATTTTTCCTACAAATCCTTTACATTTTATACTAAATCTGATATTGTTGTGATCACTGTTCCCTAGCTCACTCCCTATTTCGATGTAATTAATTTGCGTTTCCCTGTTACCAAGTCTAAAATATTTTCCCCACGTTGGCTCCTTAATGTGTTGCGTACAAATGCCATCATCAATTAATTCTAGAAAATCTTCTGCTTCGTTATTCCCTGATCACTTAAACCAGTTTATTCCACTAAAATTAGTCACCCTTGACAAATGCTGTTAGACCTAGTGAGTAATTATCAAAAGAAGGCACCAAACCGGGAAGCCTATGTAGCACCACGAAATGTGCAAAATAATCAGAGGGCGCTAAATATCGCCAAGGATGCCAATAGGAGAACAGAAACGCATAAGGGGAACGATATCAAAAGTATCCGATTCACCAAGGATTCTATCGAGAGACAATTGACTGCGAAGAACGGTCGGAAAGCAAGACACGCTCGTCCTGGAAGTCAGGACATTCAACAAGAATGTGCACGACTGTAAGAGGAACAACGCAATTTGGACAATAAGGAGCATAGCTTTCTTAGCGGCAGCATCCGCACGCTCATTTAAAGAAACCCCAACATGGCTGGGAACCCAGCAAATTTCTACCGACTTAAATTTACTAGAGATAAGAAACAGCCAATGTTGAATCTCAATGATCACAGGGTGGACCGGATTAAAGGACCCAGAGCCATGAGGGAACTACGAGCGTCAACTACCACTATTAAAGGAGGATTGACAACGAGAAAGCTGGAGACGAAGAGCATGTAGTATACTATAAAGTTCTGCTGTGAAGATGCTAGCCTCCGGAGGCTAGCATCTTCACATCACGGAGGAGAGTGGGGGGAGATGGGAAAGAAGACAAAGGAGACATGGTGGACTGGGTAGAAAGGGGGAAAGTCCAGATGGAGAACCAGGAGGGAGTCCTTTCGGGACAGGATGCAAAGGAATAGGGGAGGAGGTGGAGGGCGTGGTCGGATTTAAGGCCTGGAAACGGTTGTGAGACTGAGGAAGACGGGAAGGACGAGGAGAGGTAGAGCGCAACACGCGAGCGTAAGATATACCCGCGAAAGGGGTTCGTCGTCTCGCTTCAGGAAAAGACAGACAATCATGGTCTTTCAAGTTGAGGACGGCTTCCTCGAGTTTGAAGTGCATACACGAGCGTCAGAAGATAGGGTGGGCTTCACCGCAATTGAGGCAGCGAGCCTGGGGAGAAGTGCACTCTGACTTGAAATGATCATCGTCCCCACACATGGGGCACAGATACACAGTACTTGCGCACTTGAAGACAGCGTGCCCAAACTTCCAACACTTATTGCAAAGTCTAGGAGAGGGAATATTCTCCTCAACGTAGCATCTGGCATCCGCAAGAATAATAGAGGGCGGAATGGGCCCTACTATCTAAGGCGAATTTTACAACTCGAAAGAGCTGACGGTGACGACCACGAGGATGTCGAGTAAACGTGTCCATCTGGAGGACAGAATGGCCTTGGACATCGAGGATATATTTAATATCCTCATGACAGTCTTTGAGGTCCCTAACACCAGTTGCAACATTGTCTTCACCCTATCGGTGAAGACGGTAACGGAGCGGGAGTGAGAAGAAAAGTGCTCAAGGAAAAGGTGTTTTAGAACCGGAGGAGGGGTAAAAGCTTCAGTGATGCTACAAAACTGTGGAAGGGGGACTCTCCACACGGGCACAGAAGGAACAACACGAGTAGAAATATTACAAATACGAACTGGAAGAGAATCCTATAAACAAGATAACCGGACAGAAAGAGGGAGGTGGTGAAGAGGAATGGGAACCGCAGGAGGGGTAAAAGTTAAAGCACGACAGAGGCGAGAGAAAGGATGCTGCAAGGATCGTGCAAGATGGCGAAGACAGTAGCAATCATGGCATTCGTGGAGAGATAGGAAGCCAGTGTCGACATACAAGCTGAGGACAGGAGTCGAACGAAAGGCACCAGAACTGAAGCCATTAAGTGACTGTGAGCTAAGCGAGTATGATGAATATGTATCCTTGCAAGAGCCGTTTCCCACCACCGGTTACGATGGCAGGAGGAAGGCCACGGAGACACACCACTCTTAAGAATACGCAGTTTGTTACCAACTATAGAAGACGAACAACCTTGCTAACGGGCAAGGATGGAACAATGATTAACCTGGTAAATGTCTTACTAAGGAATACCTTATCAGGAGATGGGACAAGAGCGGATATCTTCTCTAGCTGCAGCAACTGCACGCTCATTTAAAGAGACACCAATATGGCTAGGAACCCAGCATAACTCCGTGGATTTACATTAACTAGAGATAAGAAAAAGCCATTGTTGAATCTACAGCGACCGGATGGACAGGGTGAAAGGAACCTGAAGCCACGAGAGTCAACTACAACACAGAAATCACAGGTGTGTGATGCGTCAAATGAACAAAACCACAAGGGCCGTGACGAGGATTCGAACCTGCGTCCGAGAGCATCCCAGACGCTGCCTTAATCGACTGAGCTACAACATGGTAAAAGGACGCAGGTTCGAATCCTCGTCACGGCCCTTGTGGTTTTGTTCATTTGACGCATCACACACCTGTGATTTCTGTGTGTAAACGGGGGCAAGGAGGAAATAATACGAGGAGAAACATTAGAAATACGAACGGAGAGAGAATCCTGTAAGCGAGATAGCCGGACAGAAAGAGGGAGGTGGTGAAGAGGAACAAGAACCACAGGAGGGGTAAAAGTCAAAGTACGACAGCGGCGAGAGGAAGGATGTTGCAAGGACCGCGCCAGACTATCGACAGTAGCGATCACTGCGGTCCAGTAGAGATAGGAAGCCAATGTCAACATACAAGCTGAGGGGGGGAGGGAGGGAGCCTATCGAAAGCAAGGGCGAAGAGGGAGAATAGCCTATTGACATAGCTCGAGTGCATGAGGGGAGTGATGTAAAACCCTGGTTTGTGCCTCGGAGAGGCTGCAGGATCCAGTAAGTTCAGTAGAACTTCGGTTTCAACTCCTTTTACCATGTCGTTGCTCTTTCGATTAAGGCAACATCTGGAATGCTCTCGGACGCAGGTTCGAATCGTCGTCACGGCCCTTGTGGATTTGTTCATTTGATGCATCACGCAATTGTGATTTCTATGTGTAATAGCATAAAGTTCCGCTTTGAAGACACTTGTCTCCGAAGGGAGGCGACACATAAGCGCAGTCTGAAAAAACAACAGTAGCCTACGCCGTCCGCAGACTTAGACCCATCGGTGAAAATGGAAACGGAGCGGGAGTGCAAAGAAAATTGTTCAAGGAAAAGGCATTTCAGAACCGTAGGAGGGGTAAAATCTTTAGTAATGTGGGTCAAGGATGTACAAAACTTTGGAAGGGGGACTGAACGGGGGCAAGGAAGAAACAATACGAGGAGAAACATTAAAGATACGAGCGGAGAGAGAATCCTGTAAGCGAGACAGTCGGACAGAAAGAGGGAGGTGGTGAAGAGGAACAGGAACTACAGGAGGGGTAAAAGTCAAAGTACGACAGAGGCGAGAGGAAGGATATTGCAAGGACCGCGCAAACAGCAAAGACAGTAGCGATCACGGCGTTCCAGTAGAGATAGGAAGCCAATGTCAACATACAAGCTGAGTGGGGAAGGAGTCTAACGAAAGGCACCAGAGCTGAGACACAACCCAGTATGGTGCAAAACATCAAGACGGCAAAGAGTAGAAGAAGAAGACGAGTAAGCAATCATAATCGAATTTAGACAGGAACGAGAGAGGAGCGTGCCCATATCCACCCTCCAAGAAGTATAGAACAAAACTTTAAGTAGGTTAAGGGCCTTAGAGCATTCAACTCGGAGTTAAGAAATATGGGGCGACCAAGACAAACGAGTGTCAATGATTAACCCCAAAAGCTTAGCGGAATCCCTGTACCCAAGGGGGATGACCATAAAGCGACAAAGAGGGACGAAAAACGACATGCTTCCGAGTAAAAGTCACTGCAAAAGTCTTAGACGTAGAGAAATTTAAGCCATGATCGGTGGCCCAAGACGACACGGCATCAATCACAAGTTGAAGCCGCCGTTGAAGGAGAGGCGAATCATCACCCTGACAACAAAAAATAAGATTGTCGACAGAGAGAGCGAAGAAGACGCCAGAAGAAAGGGAGGAAAGAAGACCATTGAGGGCAACTAGAAAGAGTAGTGCTCAGAACCCTACCTTTGGGTACACCCTCATATTGGCTGAAAGGGGCACAGAGTGGTACCAAGCCTCACTCGAAAGGAACGAGACAGGAAACTTTGGAGGAACAAAGGAAGATTCCCACGAAAGCCAAGAGAATGAAGTTGGGCCAGAATATGATAACCCCAGGTGGTGTCTTAAACCTTTTCCAGGTCAAAATGGACGGCAACAACGGACGTCTTCGCAGCAAAGGTAGTACGAATATAGACCTCCACGTTCACCAGGAGGTCCGATGTGCTGCGGCACTTGCGAAAACCAAATTGAGAAAGGGAGAGGTGGTGATAGTGTTCTAAGAACCACATCAGACGAACGTTAACGATACGTTCAAAGAGCTTGCAGACAAGTCGTGAGGGCAATAGGGCGGAAGTCTTTGGGGGATGACCTGAGATGTCCTCTCTGGTTTCCGAACAGGGAGGACAACAGCATCGAGCCAGTCCTCAGGGACTGACGACGACTCCATGACCCTATTAAACAGACTCGGTAAAGACGTGCACGGAAGTATACGGCGAAGCATCTCATAATGAATGCCACTGGAGCTCTCCGCCATAGAACCGCAGAGGGCCATTGGCAGACTGAAGATCAGAGAGTGGAGATCGTTATAGAGAAGGTGGAGAGGGGTACAGAAATCCAAAGGTCGAGATTCTAGAATAGGCTTACGACGGAAGGAAGGATTGAGGAAGATGAGAACCAGAGCTAACAGATGAAAAGTGGGAATCCAGTTCGGTCGCGACCTGCAACGATCCGCCAAGAGTACCATGGAGGCGAAGGACCAGCAAGACATCGTGAACGAACTGACACCCTATCTTGGGGATACGCTTCCAGATCTGCGGTAGAGGAGTTTCGGACGTAATGGGGGGAGACAAGACATCCAACACGCACGTTTAGCTGTACGGATGGTCCTAGGGGCCATCGCACTCGCTTTCACAAAAATAAAGACTCAACCATCTGCCGGAGGCGGTGTCTCTTCCAGGCAGCACGCTTACAGTGGACAGCCTGAGCCTAGTCCACATTCCACCAGGGAATGCACTTCCGCGTTCCCCGAGAGGAAGCGCGAGGAATAGAGTGAAGGGAAGTGGCGAAGACAGCGTCATGAAAAAGGAGGAGGACGCAAGGGAGAGGCAGAATGGAGAGGTCGGAGATAGTAGCACGGAGGGTAAAGAGGCGCCAGTTAGCCTCTGCAAACTGCCACTGGGAAGGAGAGGGGAGGGTGAAAAGAGAAAAGTTAACAAGGACGGGAAAATGATCACTGCCATGGAGGTCATCAAGAATCCGCCACTCAAAATCCAAGTAAAGAGATGCGAGCAAAGAGAAAGATCAAGATCAAGACAGGAAAGGGTGCAAGTCCAAGTCCAAATGGGGTTCACCAGAATTCAGAAGAGACAGGGAAGAAGAGGATGAACGGTTCGAGAAGGCAACCCCGGTGTTTATCAGCCCATCACCTCAAAGGGTATGAGGACAATTGAAATCACCCAGCAGGAGCACAGGCTCTGGCAAGGAGTCCAGTAGAAACAGGATCGGGAAGAAAAACGGTCATTTGGGGAGAGATAAATGAAACCATGTACCATTACGCACAAAGACACGGGCAGCAGAATAGACCTTGCGTAAAGCTCAATGGATGGAAAAACAGAGAGGCAATGGAAAAAGTAAGAGGACGATGGGAACATCAGAGAGAATCAAGAGAGCAGAAGAGTTATAGGGAGGAGAGGGGGGAGGGGGGAGAAATTATAGCCACACATGCCCCGGCCAGTAAACACCCACCTAGACGAGCACCAAGCATGGCTCCTGGAGAGACAAAGGGCCTAAAATGAAATTAGAAGTTGAGGGCAAAGAAATTGGCGTAATATACACGAATGTTCCACTGAAGAATAGAAATTGACAAAAAGAGAAAGGATTGCAACAGAACAATGAAGAAACAAAGGTGAAAAAGGAACACAGCACGTTAAAGAAGCTCAGGGTCAGGATCAGGGGTCAGCAAAGTCAGGGTTAGGGGGCATGGGTAAACTGAGTAAAGAGGGAGGGAAAGGGAGCGGGAGGACAGACAAGAGGTGGACGAGCAGGGTCCGGAGGGGGGGGGGGGAGGAGGTGACAACCGAGAGAGGCGGTCAAAGACAGCAGGAGGAGAAGGCGCAGAAAGAGGGAGTGCACCTCAGCAAGGGCAGCAACTGAGAGAGAAGCAGAGGCCATAGAAACCTCCACAGCTGGAACAGGGGTCGTTACCACCGAAACAGGAGGGGACAGTGATTGAGGCAGAGATATGGGGCGAAGAAGCGAAGTCTTCTTACCAACCGGGGAGGAAGGAGATCAGCCAGGCTTTCGTTTCTGACTCAGAGACATGTGTCCCAACAGTAATGTACGGGAACAGATTCAATCGTCTCAATAGGAGAAGAAAGGAGCGAACTGATGGATCATCCGGGAGTGATGGACATCAGTCCGCCATCTCTGGGAGTGATGGACATCAGCCGACATCATCTAAGAGACGGAGGAGAATGATGGAAAGAGGACAGAGGTAGAGGAGAAAAGAAGACACAGAAGACATGACAGACTGAGTAGAGTTTGAGTTTAGTTCATTTATTATGCACCCCATATCCATCTTGTGGGCGGTAGTGGAAAGGGTTACAGAGGCACATAATGGGCTCAGGGACTGAACCCCACAATCATTAGCTAAGCAAGTTACAATCTTGATGAGCTAGTTACAAAATTCAATATAAGCCGTCACATCAACACAAGGGTTCGAGATCGACCTCAAGTAGAGGTTCTAAATAAGCAACTGACATATGTGGAGGGCAAGTGTCACAATTTATATGTTTGTCCTGCACACCCCCCCATCCAGTGGGCAGCGGTGGATAGGTTACAATCCTTAGTTACTACCTACAGTTAGCAAACTGGGGATATTTGGCTAAAATATCTGGTAGCAGATCATTTTGAATGAAATACTTACACATCGCTGGAACATTGGTTATAGAAGACTGAGTAGAAGAAGGCGAACCCAGACAGAACCAGGAGGGGACCCTCCAGGACAGAAATAAAGGAACAGAGAAGGTGGTGTTGGGTGGGGTCTAAGGCCTTGAAAAGGATGAGAGACTGAGAAAGGTGGGAAGGACGAGGAGAGGAAGAGCGCAACACGCGAACCTAAGAGACGCCAGCTAAAGGGGGGAGATGATGAACTTGGCGCGCTCGCCTCAGGAAAGACAAACGCTCCCGGTGCTTCAAGTTTAGGACGGCTGCCTCAAGTTCGTAATGCATACACGCGAAGGAGAAAGTAGGGTGGGCCTTACTGCAATTGAGGCAGCGGGCCTGGGAAGAAGTGCACTCCAACTTAGAAAGACCCTCGCCCCCACACATGGGACAGACAGGACTGGAGCATTTGAGGGCACTATGCCCAAACTCCAGCCAGGGTTGCCAGATCGGGCTACAAGTAGCGAATTGGGTAATTTTGAAAGCTCCGCGCTCCCAAATTTTTAATTTCGCTACTTGCTACTTCTTGGGCTACTTAAAAATCAAGTTGGGCTAGTAATGTTAACAAACTGAATGATGATTATTTATGCTTTTATAATGTAATGTGTACAAATCACAGCCACGTCAAACAGCCTGATTGACTAGACCACTTACCACAGGAGGCCTGTCAGAGACCGGCCCTCTGAGGACGTTGCCTAGGAACCTTTGAAAGAAAAAGTAACCGCAAGCAAGGTAATCCTCCCCAGGGGCCATAGATTTCACAACCTTAATTGTCATTAGTACTTCATCCCAAAAGTTACCGCTGGTCCCACAGATCTTCATTAAGGAGAGAACGTTATCTAGAAATGTACGATTGATAAATGATGGAAAAGATCCCTTACAGTTAATACCTTTGTCAGAAGACGATGGCTGGGAAGGAGCGGTAGCGTAAGTGGTTGTTAGTTCGTAGGATTCTTTAACAACTCGATATCTTATCGCTTCTTTCTCTTGGATAAATATGTGCAAGGCAACTATTTCAATGTTCTCTGATCCCCCCCCAATAAGTTATATTTCACATTTCTCAGACAAATCCTAAATCACTTTGAAAGGATGAATTGACTTTATCAAAAGATGAAGCAGATCAGTGTAGCCTTCACACTGTCTTAGAAAAACTTCACTCTGGAATACTCAGAAGAATCGTTCATCCTCATCATGTAAAGCTTATGTTAATTTGGACTACAACTACATATATCTGCCCTCCCCCCCTCCCCCTGGAGAAAGTTGACTTTGGTTACGAATTTTCAACACTTCGGGCCACTAACAGACAAACAATTTTATAACCCAGGAAAAGATTCACAATATTCAAGAAAGATGGCTAATATTTTAGTGAAAGCTTGCAAGGAGCTCTTTCTCTTATTCCAAGTAATGCTGAAACTTTTAATCAATGAAGTAGTCCATGGTGCACAGAACGACTTTGCTCTCGTTGTATTTTTTTTTTTGGAGTAAAGAGGAAGGAAAGGCATAGGTGAAGGGAAGTATAGAAGTGGGAAGTACAGTGAGAGGTATGAAAGC
>WNGS01056191.1:336722-363117 GCA_020271785.1 Procambarus virginalis
GGGAGGCGACACATAAGCGCAGTCTGAAAAAACAACAGTAGCCTACACCGTCCGCAGACTTAGACCCATCGGTGAAGATGGAAACGGAGCGGGAGAGCGAAGAAAATTGTTCAAGGAAAAGGCTTTTCAGAACCATAGGAGGGGTAAAATCTTTAGTGATGTGGGTCAAGGATGTACAAAACTTTAGAAGGGGGACTGAACAGGGGCAAGGAAGAAACAATATGAAGAGAAACATTAAAAATACGAGCGGAGAGAGAATCCTGTAAGCGAGATAGTCGGACAGAAAGAGGGAGGTGGTGAAGAGGAACAAGAACCACAGGAGGGGTAAAAGTCAAAGTACGACAGCGGCGAGAGGAAGGATGTTGCAAGGACCGCGCCAGACTATTGACAGTAGCAATCACGGCTGTCCAGTAGAGATAGGAAGCCAATGTCAACACACAAGCTGAGGGGGAGGAGTCTAACGAAAGGCACCAGAGCTGAGACACAACCCAGTATGGTGCAAAACATCAAGATGGCAAAGAGTAGAAAAAGAAGACGAGTAAGCAATCATAATCGAGTTTAGACAGGACGAGAGAGGAGCGTGCCCATATCCACCCTCCAAGAAGTATGGGATAAAACTTTAAGTAGGTTAAGGGCCTTAGAGCATTCAACTCGGAGGTAAGAAATATGGGGTGACCAAGACAAACGAGTGTCAATGATTAACCCCAAAAGCTTAGCGGAATCCCTGTACACAAGGGGATGACCATAAAGCGACAAAGAGGGACGAAAAACGACATGCTTCCGAGTAAAAATCACCGCAAAAGTCTTAGATGTAGAGAACTTTAAGCCATGATCGGTGGCCCAAGACGACACGGCATCAATCACAAGTTGAAGCCGCCGTTGGAGGAGAGGCGAATCATCACCTTGACTGCAAAAGTTAAGATTGTCGACAAAGAGAGCGAAGAAGACGCCAGAAGAAAGGGAGGAAAGAAGACCATTGAGGGCAACTAGAAAGAGTAGTGCTCAGAACCCTACCTTTGGGTACACCCTCATATTGGCTGAAAGGAGCACAGAGTAGTACCAAGCCTCACTCGAAAGGAACAAGACAGGAAACTTTGGAGGAACAGAGGGAGATTCCCACGAAGGCCAAGAGAATGAAGTTGGGACAGAATATGATAACCCCAGGTGGTGTCTTAAGCCTTTTCCACGTCAAAAAGGACGGCAACAACGGAGGTCTTCGCAGCAAAGGCAGTACGAATATAGACCCTCACGTTCACCAGGACATCCGATGTGCTGCGGCACTTGCGAAAACCAAATTGAGAAAGGGAGAGGTGGTGATAGTGTTCTAAGAACCACCTCAGACGAACGTTAACCATACGTTCAAAGAGCTTGCAGACAAGTCGTGAGGGCAATAGGGGGAAAGTCCTTGGGGGATGACCTGAGATGTCCTCCCTGGTTTCCGAACAGGGAGGACAACAGCATCGAGCCAGTCCTCAGGGACTGACGACGACTCCCAGACCCTATTAAACAGACTCGGTAAAGACGTGCACGGAGGTATTCGGCGAAGCATCTCATAATGAATGCCACTGGAGCTCTCTGCCATAAAACCGCAGAGGGCCATTGGCAGACTGAAGATCAGAGAGTGGAGATCGTTATAGAGAAGGTGGAGAGGGGTACAGAAATCTAAAGGTCGAGATTCTAGAATAGGCTTACGACGGAAGAAAGGATTGAGGAAGATGAGAACCAGAGCTAACAGATGAAAAGTGGGAACCCAGTTCGGTCGCGACCTGCAACGATCCGCCACGAGTACCATGGAGGCGAAGGACCAGCAAGACATCGTGAACGAACTGACACGCTATCTTGGGGATACGCTTCCAGATCTGCTGTAGAGGAGTTTCGGACGTAATGGGGGAGACAAGACATCCAACACGCACGTTTAGCTGTACGGATGGTCCTAGGGGCCATCGCACTCGCTTTCACAAAAATAAAGACTCAACCATCTGCCGGAGGCGGTGTCTCTTCCAGGCAGTACGCTTACAGCGGACAGCCTGAGCATAGTCCACATTCCACCAGGAATGCACTTCCGCGTTCCCCGAGAGGAAGCGCGAGGAATAGAGTGAAGGGAAGTGGTGAAGATAGCGTCATGAAAAAGGAGGAGGACGCAAGGGAGAGGCAGAATGGAGAGGTCGGAGAGAGTAGCACGGAGGGTAAAAAGGCGCCAGTCAGCCTCTGCAAACCGCCACCTAGGGAAGGAGAGGGGAGGGTGAAAAGAGAAAAAGTTAACAAGTACGGGAAAATGATCACTGCCATGGAGGTCATCAAGATTCCGCCACTCAAAATCCAAGTAAAGAGATGACGAGCAAAGAGAAAGATCAAGACAGGAAAGAGTGCAAGTCCGAGTCCAAATGAGTGGGTTCACCAGAATTCAGAAGAGACAGGGAAGAAGAGGATGAACGGTTCGAGAAGGCAACCCCGGGTGTTTATCAGCCCATCACCCCCAAAGGGTATGAGGACAATTGAAATCACCCAGCAGGAGCACAGGCTCCGGCAAGGAGTCCAGTAGAAACAGGATCGGGAAGAAAAAGCCGGTCATTTGGGGAGAGATAAATGAAACCGTGTACCATTTACGCACAAAGACACGGGCAGCAGAATAGACCTTGTGTAAAGCTCAATGGATGGAAAAACAGAGAGGCGATGGAAAAAGTAAGAGGACGATGGGAACATCAGAGAGAATCAAGAGAGCAGAAGAGTTATAGGGAGGAGAGGGGGGAGGGGGGAGGGGGAGGGGGAGGGGAAGGGTTACACGGAGGAGAGGGGGAGGGGGAGAAATATATAGCCACAGAAGGCACACACGCCCCAGTGTTACGATATACCGTATCGTGTTATTTCGTCGCATAAAGGCACGGCGATTTAATAGTAATACATTCATTATTACAGGAAGAACAAGGTTAACGACCATGGAGGTCGTTAACGGTCAGCACGATGTGCCTCGTCCGGTGGCGGGAATTTCTGTTAGCCAATCAGAAGCACCGGGCGAGGTAATGAGGGCTCATCGGAGCAGGTGGAGAGACAGACATCTACTCCCCTCCAGTCAGACAACATGCTGTCGTCGCTTTTGGATGCGTGACCAACTGACCCATCTGTTAGTGTGCTCCACCGTCACGAAAGAAGAGGACCTCGTTGCGTGGTCATAGTATCTCTCTCTCAATATATATATATAACTGTACTTATGTACAATGCCTCAATATATATAGACATGTTATATAGTGTATATAATGTACACTCTTATGTGTTTGCGATATAGCTGAATATATCCATGATGAAGCTTTTAGATAAACCTATTTATTGTCCTTTGTCAGACCTCAGCACAAAGTGTGTCGCACCTGACAATAGGTCCGGCTGAAGCTGACACCTGATCAAATTAATATACCCCGTTATATTACTAAGGAAAACACTCGGAACAAACTTATTTTAAATGTGTTGGGTGGTCGACAGTTCGATCCCAACACATATGGGGGCCTGTCCGGGAGAGTTTTGAGCAAGACACACTGTGTACACTTGTAGCACCCATTGCTAGTTGTCTAAATATCCAGCCAGTTAAAGTTTTCGTCATGGATCGTGTCCAAGAATTTATAACAAAAGAGGACCCATTGATTTTGGAGAGCTGTACGAAAGAACAGCTGAAGCAAATCGCCTAACACTATGAGATAGAACTAGTGTCGATTAAAGTGAGACAAGAACTTGGAAATAAAGTAAGGTCTCGACGCGAAGACGTAGGAGCGGTAGGATTAGATGTGAGTGCAAAGGAAAGTGGGGATCCAGATAATGAAGTATCTTCTAATACGTCTCATAGGAGTGGTAGTTTAGATTATGAATTGGAACGTTTGAAACTTGAAGCTCAAATTAAGAGGGAAGAAAGAGTTTCAATTAGAAAAATGCGACTTGAGAGCGAGAAAGTGCGACTGAGAGCGAGAAAGTGCGACTTGAGAGCGAGCAAAAAACGTGTGGAATTAGAAAAGGAGAAAACGAAGCAAATGGAAATCGAAGCAAATAAATTTGTGGCTGCTCAGAGGCAGGGCGAGAGGGACCCTCGGAGAGCATACCTATGCCTGCAGCCTATGATCGCAAGGCACGTGAAAAGGAGGTTCCACAATTTTGTCCAGAAGAGTCGGAGTCTTTTTTTTTTTGAGCATTTTGAAAAAGTTGCTACACTAAAGCAGTGGCCAGAGGAGGATTGGGCCCAATTGGTACAAATAAGGTTGACTGGGGCGGCGAGAGAGGCCTATACCCAGCTTTCTCTAGATGATTGTAAAAATTACTGGACAGTGAAAAACAGTGTATTAAGATCATTTCTACTGACACCTGAAGCTTACCGGAAGCGGTTCAGAAAAATGGTAAAGACACAGAGGAGCACATATGCTGAAACAGCCAGAGATTTGGAACGTAGATTCCAAAGATGGATGGGTTCCGAAAAGGTAGAATCTTTCGAAGACTTGAAACAATTGATGTTAATGGAAAAATTCTTGGAGATGGTGACTCCAGACACCAGGTTTAAGGTTCAAGAAGCAGGAATAAAAACACTCTAGAAGCCAGCGGACAAAGCAATGTAATTACGGAAGCTTACAGAAGTCTCCAGAACATAAAGAAAAAGGTCACANTCGATTTTCTTGTTTAAAAAAACTACTAACAAAAATTTCAATTAAAACGCAGATCAATCGACACAGCTCAATTCCACCGCCCAATTGCGCTGAAAAATAAGAACAGTTAAAAAAACAAATAAAAACAATGAAAATACAAAATAAACTATACTCACGCAATGAAAGGTATGATAAACACAGCTCAATTCCAAGCAATGTCACACAAAATAATTAAATCAAAATTAAAATAAATCGAAATCTATGAAAATTCCATTATCAATGCAATCAGAAACATTGAAATGGAATAGTAACACCTGTGTTGCTATTACGTGTAACAGATGGCGCGTTTTTAAAGAAAAGCGTTGTTTTTACCTGTCACAGGTGTGGCATCTATAAAGTAGGCACATCAAAAACACACACGAATTCGAAAGGAACGTTTGTGTCAAAATTTCAAAGCAATTGGTGTAGAACTTTTTGGAGATTACAGCATGTGTTGCTCCTATGTCCAACAGGTGGAGGCGTTTAAAAAAAAAGAATGTTTTTTTCCAGTCCAGGTGAGGCATGTATATAGTAGGTATATAAAACATGCACCTATTTGAATGCAACATTGTGTCAAAATTTCAAAGCAATCGGTAAAGAGGTTTCCCCTCACATGAAATTCACAGTTTTTCAGAAAAAAACATGTTTGTTTTCTGTCACAGACGTGACATCTATATAGTATGTATATAAAAACCTGCTTGGATGCGAATGGACCGTTGTGTGAAATTTCAAAGCAATCGGAGAAGAACTTTCGGAGATTAGCGATTTTGAACAAACGAACATATACATTTTATTTATACAGATGGTAGACAGTGGCTCGCAAAGCTCCTCTTTGCATTGTTTAAACACCCTCGCAAATACTTCGTCCTGGTCTGGGGATTTGTTTGGTTTCAGTTTTACTATTTGTTTAGTAACATCCGCCCTGGTAACTGCTAAATGAGTCAATCTGTCCTCGTCCCCACCCACAGATTTGATCGGCTGTAGCATAAAGTCTATGCTTACATAAGCCTATGTAAGCATAGACTTTAGTTTCACTTTAGTAAATAGAGGTAAATATTTATTGAAAATACTACCCATCTGTCCAATTTATTCATTATCTGACATGTCTCAGTTTTTAATGAACCATCCTATCCTTCCCTAATCTTTGTTTGATATAACTGGAAAAAACACTTTAGGATTTGTCTTTGCTTGCCCTGCTATGCGAACTTCATAGTTACATTTGCCCCTCCTTATCCCTAACATTTCTAACTTGTTGGACGAATTCTTGTTCTAAACTGACTTCCCCATTCTTCATCTTTTTATACCAAGCTCTTTCTGCCTTAAGGTTCTTCAGATCCTTTGTTATCTATTTTGAGCCATTAGTATTCGATCTACTCAATTTGTATGGTATAATATATCCCTATGCTTTGATACGAATATTTTAAAATAAATTATATTTTGAATCGACATTGATATCCCTTTTCACATCACCCATCGCTGGGTTCACCTCTTGCTCCAAGATCGGTTAACCCCCCCCTCATGCCCATGACTTTCCAATCTATTTGACCCAAAATATTTATTAGTTATAATTAAAATCTATTCGAGAATCTGAACAGATTTTTCCTACAAATCCTTATATTCTATACTAAATCTGATATCGTTGTGATCACTGTTCCCTAGCTCACTCCCTATTTCAATGTAATTAATTGCGCTTCCCTGTTACTTAATACCAAGTCTAAAATATTTTCCCGCATTAGTTCCTTAATGTGTTGCGTAAAAATGCCATCATCAATTAATTCTAGAAAATCTTCTGCTTCATTATTACCTGTTCACTTAAACCAGTTTGTTCCACTAAAATTAGTCACCCTTGACAAATGCTGTTAGACCTAGTGAGTAATTATCAAAAGAAGGCACCAGACCGGGAAGGCTATGTAGCACCTCCAAATGTGCAGAATAATCAGAGGCCGCTAAATATCACTAAGGATGCCAATACGAGAACAGAAGCGCATAAGGGGAACAATATCAAAAGTATCCGATTCACCAAGGATTCGATTGAGAGACAATTGACTGCGAAGAACGGTCGGAAAGCAAGACACGCTCGTCCTGGAAGTCAGGACATTCAACAAGAATGTGCACGACTGTAAGAGGAACAACGCAATTTGGACAATAAGGAGCAGGGCGGCGCTCCATTAGGTGACTGCGAGTTAAAGGCATATGCCCAAGACGTAACCTAGCCACAGCCGTTTCCCACAGCCGGTTACGGTGGTAGGAGGAAGGCCACAGGGGACACCTGACCCTTAAGAGTACGCAGTTTGTTATCAATAACAGAAGACCAACAACCCTGCCATCGGGCAAGGATGGAGGAATGAAAAACTGGGTAAAAGTCGGAATACGGAATACCTTTACGGGAGATGGGACAAGCGTGGATAGCTTCCTTAGCGGCAGCATCTGCACGCTCATTTAAAGAAACGCCAACATGGCTGGGAACCCAGCAAAACTCTATCGACTTAAATTTACTGGAGATAAGAAACAGCCAATGTTGAATCTCAATGATCACAGGGTGGACCAGATTAAAGGACTCCAAAGCCATGAGGGAACTACGAGCGTCAACTACCACTTTTAAAGGAGGACTGACAACGAGAAAGCAGGAGACGAAGAGCATGTAGTATAGCATAAAGTTCTGCTGTGAAGATGCTAGCCTCCGGAGGGAGGCGACACATAAGTATGGTCAGGAAAAACAACACAGTAGCCTACACCGTCAACAGACTTAGACCCATCGGTGAAGATCGAAACGGAGTGGGAGTGTGAAGAAAAGTGCTCAAGGAAAGGCGTTTCAGGACCGTAGGAGAGGTAAAAGATTTAGTGATGCAGGTCAGGGAAGTACAAAATTTGGGAATGGGGACCCTCCATGAGGGTATAGACGGAACAATACGAGGAGAAACATTGGTAAGTCAAACCGTAAGAGAATCTTGTAAGCAAGACAAATGGACAGAAAGAGGAAAGTGGTGAAGAGGAACAAGAACCACAGGAAGGGTAAAAGTCAAAGCACGACAGAGGCGAGTGTGAGGATGCTGTAAGGACCGCGCAAGATAACGAAGACAGTAGCGATCACAGTGGTCCTGGAGAGAGAAGCAGCAAGTGTCAGTGTTCAAGCTGAGAGTAGGAGTGGAACGAAAGGCACCAGAGCCGAGGCGCAACCCAGTGTGGTGCAAAGAATCAAGACGGCGAAGAGTAGAAGGAGAAGCAGAAGAGTGTGCAGGGCAACCATAATCGAGTTTAGACAGGACGAGAGAGGAGTGCAAATAGAGGAGCGTGCGCCTATCCGCACCACTAAAGTATGGGACAAAACCTTAAGGAGGTTAAGGGCCTTAGAGCATTCAACACTGAGGTAAGAGATATGGGTCGACCAGGACAAACGAGTGTCAAAGAATAACCCCAAAAGGTTCGCAGAATCTTTGAACACAAGAGGATGACCATGAAGCGACAAAGAGGGACGAAGAACGATCTGCTTCCGAGTAAAAGTCATAGCACAAGTTTTGGTTGTCGAGAACTTGAAGCCATGATTGGTGGCCCAAGATGACAAGGCATCAATCCCAAGTTGAAGCCGCCGTTGAAGGAGAGGTGAATCATCACCTCGACTGCAAAGAGTAAGATTGTCAACATAAAGAGCGGAGAAGATACCAGAAGGGTGGGAGGAAAGAAGACCATTGAGGGCAACCAGAAAAAGAGTAGTACTCAGAACACTACCTTGGGGCACACCTTCGTACTGGCGAAAAGAGGCAGAAAAGTGGCACCAAGCCTGACTCTAAAGTAACAACGAGAGAGGAAGAGAGGGAGATTACAACGAAGGCCAAAAGTACGAAGCTGGGACAGAATATGGTATTTCGAAGCCGTGTCATAAGCCTTTTCCAGGTCAAAAAGGACAGCAACAACGGAGGTCTTCGCAGCAAAAGCAGTATGAATATAGACCTCCAGGTTCACCAGGACATCAGTCGTGCTGCGGCACTTGCGAAAACCAAATTGTGAAGGAGGAAGATGGTGATGGTATTCCATGAGCCACATCAGACGAACATTTACCATACGCTCAAAGAGTTTGCAGGCAACTGGTGAGGGCAATAGGGCGGAAGTCCGTAGGGGAAGTACCGAGAGACTCTGGTTTCCGAATAGGGAGTACAATGGCATCGAGCCAGTCCTCAGGGACTGACGGCGACTCCCAGACCTGGTTATACAGACTCAGTAAAGACGTGCACGGAGGGAGATGGCAAAGCATCTCATAATGAACGTCATTTGAGCCCACTGCTGTAGATCCACAGAGCCAGGGCAGACTGAAGTTCAGAAAGAGAGAAAGGATCATTATAGGGAAGATGGAGACGAGTGTGGAAATCTAAGGGATGAGATTCAAGAAGAGGCTTACGAAGAAGGAAGGATTGAGGAAGATGAGAACCAGAGTTATCAGTAGAAATGTGGGAACCCAGTTCGGTCGCGACCTGAACTGGGTCCGCCACAAGATTACCACGGAGGTGGAGAACCGTTGACACACCGGGAACGAACTTACGCACAATCTTGCGGATCTTCTTCGAGATCTGCGGCAGACGAGTGTCGGACGTAATGGTGGAAACATAAGATTTCCAATTCTCACGTTTAGCTGTATGGATGGTCCTACGGGCCACCGCACTAGCCTTCCGGAACAAAAAAAAATCGGCCGTCTGCCGGTGTCGATGTTTCTTCCAGGCTGCACGCTTACAGCCGACAGCCTGAGCAGTCTGCATTCCACCAGGGAACACACTTCCGCGTACCTCGGGAGGTAGAGCGAGGAATAGAGCGGAGGGCAGCGTCGAAGACTGTGTCATGAAAAGGAGGAGGGCGCGAGGGAGAGGCAGAGAGAGGTCAGAGAGTTGCACGGTGAATAGGTTCCAGTCAGCTTTAACAAACTGCCACCAAGGGAAGGAGAGGGGAGGGTGAAAAGAGAAAAAGGAAACGAGGATAGGGAAATGATCTGTTATGGAGGTCATCAAGAACCCGCCAAGTGAAATCTTTCACGTGAAAGACAGGAAAGGGTGCAGGTCCGAGAGTCCACATGAGTGGGCTCACCAGAATTCAGAAGAGATAGAGAAGAAGCAAGGATGAACGGTTCGAGAAGGCGGCCTCGGGTGTTGGAAATAACCAACAGTTTCATACATGTTTGTATTTTTATATAACTTTTGTATTAACCACAAGTAGTTACTAAAATTACTAACTTGTAAATTTAATCATCATCATGATTTATATTAAATATATTGCCAGATTCTTCCTAGTCAGAGTGACGACGCAAGGAACGACAGGCAGAAACATGAATTCTTTCCACATTTAGTTGGATTTATAACAGAGTCCAGTTTATCATTTCTTTTACTAAAAATAGTTACTAATAAGTTTAATTTCGTAGCATATTACTGCTTACTGGAACTCCTTTATTTAGTTGATATCAAACATTCTAGAGGAAATAATTTTAATGTAAATGATTTCACTTTAATTTCCTCGATTAACTGCGTGACTTTAATAAAACAATTTATGTTATGCGAAATAATATTTTAACACAGAAGAACTAAACGTGACATCAATATTCGTCACCATCTCTTCTTTCCTTAGTTAATTCCGATATACATATATCCATTTACGCTCGAGATGTCTATCGAGAGCCGCACATGCACAATCGGGAAGAGGAAGAAGACGCGAGAACGTGACCAGCCACCACACGACTCGGACGCCATTAGCCAACTAACTGCGCCAGCTAAGTATTCTCGGTCGGTGGGACACCGCGCCAACCGAGAAAACTTTTTTATTTTTCCTGTAATGTACGATTATGTTACGTTGTTGGGTTGATTAGATACACAGTATTTAGTGAGTTTCATATTTATTTAGTAGTCCTGGATATAGCAGTGTCGTAGACGTTGAGATGAAGCCTGGAGCAGAGCAGAGAGCTCAGTGTGGCCGGAGTCGCAGAGCTCTATGTGAGAGAGCGTTGTAGCTGGATGAGGTCGTAGTCTGCTGCCTGCTGTGTCGAAGCTGTAGCGTCTTGGGTCAATTAGAACTGCCTACGCCGAGTACTACATTCTTGACTGGAGATTGTACTGGTTTGCTATTCTCAAATCGCTGGCTTATATACGGTTACTACACCTCACAGTAAGATAGAAGGGTGGAAAAACCGTTACCTGTAAATAGGGATAGGATTATAGCTTGTGTAATTAGTTATGCCATTAAGATGATGAGATAATGGTGCGAGTATAGGTTTACTCGCTACATTCCGTACCCATTCTAAATGTGTGTGAGGTTAGTTGTGTACGAAATGAACTCTTAGGACCTCCAGTGAGAGGCAGCCATCTTGGAAAAAAAATCCCAGAATGCCCAGGACTGCTGGCTGGGGGCCGGATTCAGGAAGGTACTTACGAAGGTTTTTCCTCTTAGCTAAGAATGTTTTCCTTCTTAGCGCCTTCGTGGCGGCTACGTCGGTATTCAAGTAGCTACACTAAGTGGAAAAACCTTCGTAAGTTCATTCCGGGATTTAAGTGTGGTTTCGACCACTCGTAGCTTTATGTAAACTGGATATAACTCAATTTTTCTCTACTACATAACACTGGGATAGATTTTAAGATTTTGGAACATAAACAAAAGATTATAAAAATTGAATCTAGTGAAGAGGAGTCCTTCGTGTTAGTTATATATGCATTCTCTGCTTGAAACTTAAAGTAAATATGTCTTTTATGATAGCAGAATTAGTTTTATAATAGCAAGATATTATACCCGTAGTTATTAAGTAAATAAACACTGGTGAACATGAAATATGAGAGGTGATGAGCCCTGCCTGATGGGATCATTTACTATCACCAAATGCCCCTGTTCACCTAGTAGTAAGGGTGTACCTTAGCTATACATACCCATTTCTAATTTATTTAGTTTGGTTTTATTTTGAAATTAAATTTGGGTGAGACAAAATAAAAATATGCTGCACAAATGATGTTAGGTAAGAAGGGTAAAAATGTCAAAAACTTTATTCGTTGAATACTTAAAGCTATAATTATGACTATATAGACTATTAAAAAAGAGAGAGGGAAGTAGGGGTCCAAGACCTCTTCCTGTTATAGAATTTGGGTGTGGAACAAGTAATTATCAAAAGAAGGCACCATGCCGGGAAGGCTATGTAGCAGTAAGGCAGTGAGGTGAGGCAGCTACCTATTTGAGAAATGCTTATTTTATTTACCTTATAAGCTGAGGCGACTTATTTTATTTGAGGAATACTCAGCTGATTCCTCTACATTTAGCATGGAACAAATTTGTGTCCAAGACCTCTTCCTGTTACACAATTTGGCTGTTTGTAACCAAACTAGAAGTGCGCTACAAATCAAGGGACCCAGAATGTGGAATGACCTCCCGAATCATGTCAAAGGCTGTACCTCTCTCAACCAGTTTAAGAGTTAAACCAAGTACTGCCTAATTAACTCCATGTAACCTAACTTACCTCCTAAATGTCAACCCATGTCTTGCTATTTTTTAAACAACGCTGTTCACCAACATGTGCAATTGCTGATTTATGCTATGTTAACTCCCCTTTTTGTATTTTTTATTCCTTCTTTCAACACAATTTATACGTAATCCCGATTACTATTAAGTTTTAGTCTGTGTTTTTTCCCCCACACCTTGCCCGAAATGCTATAAGTATTAGTGGCTTTAGGTATTGTATGTACTAGCTCTGTCTATAAATCCAACATTATGTTTGTAAATCAACTGTATGTACTTTTCCTGAATAAAATGTATTTATTATTTATTTTTTAATCAGTAAGTATTAAAAGAAGGCACCAAGCTGGGAAGGCTATGTAGCACCATTGTGTGTAACAATAAACCAATTTTTTTTTAACAAATAATGCACCTGTATGGTAAAACAAATCCTGTCAGCTGTAAAAATATTGATGCAGTTATTTAAATGAAAAATATAATGAAAGAAATATTACTGGTTTATTTTTATCCTATATTTTTGTACTGTACAGTATATCCAAGGAAGTGAAAAATTGAGACATAATGCACAATTTAATGAATGATTAGCATGGATTAGCAGTTCAAAAGAAATATGACTATTACATATCAACATGAGATCTTAATGATCCATGGTCAACATGATTTAATAAGGATAATACAGTACTGTATTTGTAATAATACAAACTATAATTTAAAATCTTTATTACTGATTTTTTTATTAAGAAGATTAGGTATACACAGTAATGTGCTGTTTCCCTATTCTGTATGAAGGACCACACAGTGTAGATAAAAAACCAGCTACAAGCTCATCCAACATCCTCACCTCACAGGATGGCCAGTCATACATGGAATTAGGAGAGAACAAAATACTTAATGCTGATCTATTAGCCTCCACTGGCAAAATCTGGGTGCAGCACAAGAATATCTTCCAATATTCCTGAGTGTATGAAGTAATTACAGAGGTCAAAATACCTCATACCATTTGGTATGAAGTCACTGATAACAGGGCAATCACAGATATAGTGTTAGAGAGTATGTTCTCTCAAGTAGGACTGAAAATAGATGTTTTTTTTTTCCACCAAGAGGGCTATAAACCCATGGAACCGCCTACCCGCTGAAGCCGTAAATGCCAAATTCCAACCAAAAAATATCATTAAGACAATTGGCGGGCCCTTTAACAAGCCGCCCGCTTTCTGTCCTCTTCGAGGCCACTAGATAGTTAGTGGCCCTTGGGTAAATTCAGTAAATATATACAATAATTTCAGCGCATCTTCCGAGCAACAAGGACAGCTACACAGTATCTCCTAGAATTACGTAGGTAAACAACAAATGTAACATATTTATTTACTACAATGTCGGTGCTGGCTGTAGAAGTTGAAAAAACATTGTTTTACTTCGAAATATACTAATTTTATAAGAAAATTCGACGTAAATAGGAGGCAGTAGAGCTGCGATAAGCCAGCGCTAAATCTTCAATATGAAGAATGTTGCTGCTCTCTGATTGACCAAACGAAACACAGTAGTGACCTCTATCAGCACGCAGGTAAACCAACAAATTTCTTCCTAAGTGGACGTTATTGAATTGCACCTAAGCATCTTCTTAGGGCACACTTAGGAACCTTCGTAGCAAACCCACTTACGAAGAAATACACAGAGCTTCCTGAATCTAGGTCTGGGTTAGTACAGAATGAACAACCATGGGTGACGCACACGCCTCTGGCTCCCAAACACCTGTCCGACGAGGTGTTGAAAGATAACGCTGTCGGTGAAATTCAAACCTTATTGTTTGAAGAACATAAGGGTCATAATATTGGTGAAGCTAGGCGCAATAAGGACCAAACACAAAGGTCGGATGCAAGTGATACAGCACCTATGAAGACGATACAGCGAGTGTATCCAGTTGCAGCTCTGAATGTCACCCTTGCAATCCTATGTTATCTCCAATTTATTTAGATGATACATAGATGAATCGTTTTGTGTACAGTGATGATGCTTGATACAAGTAGCATAGATGAACAATGTTAGCGGCTTCCATGGTGGTGTTTTCCATAGATATTTTCAAGAATACCAGAGTCTCTTCCTAACTGACGGACACTCTTTGAGGCTAGCTGAATCTCTTTGTGACTGACGGACACTCTTTGAGGCAAGCTGAATCTCTTCCTGTGTGGGACCATACAAAGCGATCTTTTCAAAACTACCTTACAAATTGATCTTTTCAACACTACCTTATGCTTTACAAGCTTGGCTCCATACAATCTACAAGTACTAAAGCCAAGGGTGTACGTGAGTGTGTTATTTACAAGCACACAGAATGAAGAAACAGGAAGCGAAAATTTATATGTACCTGGTACAACGAGAGCAAAGTCGTGCTGTGCACCATGGACTACTTCATTGATTATTACACACTTCCGAAGTACTGAGTGTGTAATACGGTGTATTACTGTGTAAATAGTGTGTGAAACTGTACATATTGTAATTTTAGTGAATTTTTAACAAGTAATATTGCGACAATAAACATTTATTGTGGACACATTACTGACACATGTATCACAGTTCCATGGAACATTATGATCATTCTACTGTTTTGTTAAGGACACAATTATGCATCATATACGATAAAAAAAAACAATAAAACCGCATTGGAAATACATAGAACAAATAATTGAAAATATATTTGGGCAACACCCGGTGCTTGAATGGCCGGGGAGACCGTGTCTGGGCGATTCATGCACGGGCGACCAGCCCTGATGTCATCACAGCGCACCTTGTCCACGTCCCCACAGCCAAAGTAAGAGGAATTTTGTCTTTATTTTTACATAGACATGTTCAGGGAAGAGAATTTATCATTTTACGAGGAAATTTTTTTTTTGGAAACACTTTATTTCATGCGCACAGGAGGAATTTCACAATAAACTCGGAGCAGCGCAGTGGTTAGTAGCGTGCAACAGAGATCGCTTCGATCGTGCATATTTCGTTCCCACGACCAGTAGAGCGGTGCCACGTCATTTGGCACGTCACAGCCGTGTCCCAGAGCTAGTATCTCTGCAATTCCATAGTCAACGCCCTTCAAGCTGCAGCTGGAGGACGAAGGATTGCACAGTTCTCTACATCAACGGACACGCGGCTCGGTAACTATTATTTCCATTTTGTTACCATGTGGCCACAGATAGCATTTAGGCTAGTTGTCGTTAAGCCGTATATAAAATAACAAAATCCCGTACGTGTCTTCTCTAACAGTTTTATAATCTAAATAGGCACATTCAAGTTTCTGTTGAAGAAATTTACAGTACTTGAACATAAATTGCACAGATATTTGCAGATTTCTACAATGATCATTATACCTTTTAGGAAGATTTCCTTAATTTAGGATGTACTTGTAGTTTGTTATGTAGAAGATTTCTACAATATAATTAATTGCCTTCCAGCTCCGAGTCGACGTCAACCGAGGTGTTAGGCTTCCCCACCATCACGTGCAACAATTTGCTCGATGCAACACGTCGTCGGTGGAGCGCGGCAACCGATTACACTTCTTTAGATTTACAGCTAAGCTGTTCATGTTTATCAGTAGTAATAACTCTGTAGTTACAGTAGTGATCTCCCAAAGAGATCAATTATACTAACCCATTGATTTACCATATACTATTCATTATCCAGTAGTATATTGAGGTGCATTTACCTCTAATTATTATTATATAATCAACCTTATTTACTGTCATAATTTATTTACTCTGGCGAAGAACCAGCGCCAGAATAATGCTAGGGTTGCATTAATCTTTTAGCATCTAACTCCCAAATTTTGTGCAGGTTAATTTGACACCCTTTATATAAGAAATATAGTTTCACTAAGATCCATAGGACACTAGTTCTTGACACACAGAAATCACAATTGCGTGATGCATCAAATGAACAAATCCACAAGGGCCGTGACGACGATTCGAACAAGCGTCCGGGAGCATCCCAGATGCTGCCTTAATCAACTGAGCTACGACATGGTCAAAAAGGACTTGAAACCGAAGTTCTACTGAACTTACTGGATCCTGCAGCCTCTCCGAGGCACAAACCAGGGTTTTGCACAACTCCCCCCATGCACTCGAGCTACGTCAATAGGCCGTTCTCTATATAGAGAGAACCACAAATAAGGTTTGTGCCTCAGAGAGGCTGCAGGATCCAGTAAGTTCAGTAGAACTTCGGTTTCAACTCCTTTTGACCATGTCATAGCTAAGTCGATTAAGGCAGCGTCTGGGATGCTCTCGGACACAGGTTCGAATCCTCGTCACGGCAATTGTGGATTTGTTCACTAGTTCTTGGTATCAGTTTAATCCATTGTCTCATTTTGTTTTCCACTTTTTCTCAAAAAGTGGCCCTTCACAGCTATCGAATTATTTTATTTAATTACGAAATATTGGAGTCAGATTTTCCCACATCGGGTGTTTGTTTGAACATCACCCCAGAAGGTATGTCGACAGTTGAAATCACCCAAAAGGAGCACCGGCTTTGGCCAGGAGTCCAGGAGGTGCTTAAGATCAGAAAGGGAAAGCGGGACATTTGGGGAGGAGATAAATGGAACAGACTGTATACCATTTACCCACAAAAACACGGGCAGCAGAACAATGGATAGGTGACGGAAGAAGTACGGGGAGGAAGGGAATATCAGAACGAATTATTAAAGCAGTAGAATTAAGGGCCCCAGCAAGAGCTGGGGGGGGGGAAGAAAGGAAGAACCACAAGTGACCAGGACGAGCACCAAGCATGGGTTCCTGGAGACAAACACAAAGTGGTGAAAACTGTGTAATTAGAAGTTAGAGTTCATTGAAGATGGCATAAAATCCACGAATATTCCACTGAAGAATAGACATTATTAAAGAGAAAGGACAGTAACAGAGAACAATAAAGAAACAAAGGTAAAGAAGAACACAGTTTATTAAAGAATCTCAGGGTCAGGGTCAGCAAAATCAGGGTTAAGGGGCATGGGTAAACTTAGTAAGGATGAAGGGAACGGAGCGGGAGGACAGACCAGAGGTGGACTGACGGGGTCCGGAGAAGGAGACAACTGAGAGGGGCAGTCAAGGACAGCTGGAGGGGGGGGGAGGCAGAAATCAGCGAGTGCACCTCAGCAAGGGCAGCAACCGAGAGAGAATCGGGGGCGAAAGAAAGTTCCATATCTGGGACAGGGGCCCCGACTACTGAAATGGGAGGGGACATAGTGATAGAGTCAGAGGGAGGGGGCGAGGAAGAAAGCGATACCTCTTACCCGTTGGGGAGGAAGGAGAGCAGAGAGGACCCAGGCTTACGTTTCTGACTCGAAGAGACAGGTGTTTCAGTAACAACGTACCGGGCGACAGACTCATTGGTCTCAGCAGAAGAGGAACGGGAGCAAACAACACGAAGATTGCTGGGAGCATGATGGACATCAGCCTGGACAGACAGGTGGCGTGGAGGGTCAAGAGTCTGGGGGGAGGGTTGGGAGAAAAGAGTGGGGGGAGATGGGAAAGAAGACAAAGGAGACATGGTGAACTGGGTAGGAAGGGGGGAAAGTCCAGATGGAGAACCAGGAGGGAGACCTTTCGGGACAGGATGCAAAGGAATAGGGGAGGAGGTGGAGGGCGTGGTCGGGTTTAAGGCCTGGAAACGGTTGTGAGACTGAGGAAGACGGGAAGGATAAGGAGAGGTAGAGCGCAACACGCGAGCTTAAGATACACCCGCGAAAGGGGTGAGACGACGAACTTGGCGTCTCGCTTCAGGAAAAGACAGACGATCACGGTGCTTCAAGTTGAGGACGGCTTCCTCGAGTTTGTAGTGTATACACGAGCGTGAGAAGATAGGGTGGGCTCGTCCGCAATTGAGGCAGCGAGCCTGGGGAGAAGTGCACTTGACTACTTGAAATGATCATCGTCTCCACACATGGGGCACAGATACACAGTACTTGTGCACTTGAAGACACCGTGCCCAAACTTCCAACACTTATTGCAAATTCTAGGAGAGGGAATATTCTCCTCAACGTAGCATCTGGCACCCGCTAGAGTAATAGAGGGCGGAATGGGCATACTATCTAAGGTGATTTACAACTCGAAAGGGCTGATGGTGACGACACGAGGGGGTCGAGTAAACCTGTCCACCTGGAGGACAGAATGGCCTTGGACATCGAGGATATGTTTAATATCCTCATGACNAGAGGGAAGGAAGGGGAGGAGTGGCGGCCGCCCTCATAAAGGACTGAGGTTTCCAAGAGATGGATATCCCGGGCTGCGAGGAGTTCAGAGACTACACAACAGTCATGACGATGGCAGGACTAAAGATAGTAGCTGCGATATATACCCTCCATTAAATGACAACCATAGCAGTTCCTACTATAACTGAAAGGGCAGACTGTCACCTGTTAAAATCTATTCCGACTGCTAATCACAGGGACTCCACCCATTAAAAGATACAAGAACCATACGGTGGCACAGCGAGCGAGCTAAACCATTGACTTGACAAACTTTTTAATCCAACATTTAATCGACACATAATGATTAACCGGCTTGACTTTACCTCGAATTCACTGAACGATTAACATATATGGGAAATAAATTTTGAAACCTAAGGAAATGAGTGAATACTATTTACGTTTGAATATATGATGGATGTAGGGACGACTTAAGCAAGGGACTAGAAAGCCAAAGCCTGGAATATCGAAAGGAAAATTTCAAGGAAACAAAATTTATCATAAATACCGTTAGGTAGCAAAGCTCAAGAGGAAAGATTGCACAGACATGATTGACTACATCACCCAGAGGAGTAAGGAGGTGGCACAAATTTGTCCTGGTATGAGAGAAAGGATTTTCACTTGTGTTAAGTTGGGTGAGTGAGTGACGATGTATATCAGCGTGAAATCTCCAGGAGTGCACATCCAGCCGTGCACTCTCCTGTATTCTTTGGTCTGGGACCAAGGTATGCCTTGCTGGGTATCTATGGGCTGGCCTCTGGCTGGGATGGCCAAGGATGTTGCTAGAGTCCTTGCATGCCCAGATCACCAGAGGAGACTATACAAGTCATCAGTGGCAATCAGTTGTTCCAGTCATAAGGAGAGAACTTAGAGGGTTAGATTCGTGCACCCAGGCCTGAAGGGTTCGTTCGAAAAAGTGTATTTCTGTCGATTGAAAGAATAAAAGCTTGAATAAAAGATCTGTCGATTGAACAGAAAAAATGGAGATGGCAACCAGGCCGGAGACAACGATAGGCCCAGACCAAGAGGCTAAGAGGAGGAGACGCCTGGTCACCAAGACCAGTTACACAACAAAACAGCTATAGCTGTAACAGACCATATAATGACCTGCGGGTATTTGATAACGGGCCACCCCCTCCCCTAGAGAAGGCCGTGGTTCTCCCCCAAAATATGAACCAAGTCAACTGATTCAACAATTTGTGGCAACCCAAGGAACGACTGCCAATTGTAGCATTGCCTTCAGAGGAGTATTAGATTTTGAAGACTGACACTACGAAAAAAGGAATGAGATGCACTAAAGCTACAGAAAAGACGACGACTTTGGTACAACGGAGAAAGATATTGGTACAACAAAAATAGGTAAAGTCCCATACAAAAGATTTAGTTACTTAGAAGATTCTCTGGTGCAAGTGTTACGACCTGGTTGGTCTATGTGATAAGCAGTATGTAATAAAATATAAACAATATTGTTATATAATTATCATACGGTGCATATTTAGGCATTGGTTAGGTTAGGTGTTTTGGTTATGTTGGCGATTATTTGTAGTACGTGGGTGAAGCATTTACAGCATTGTGGTTCGAACAAAAGTCGTCATCGAATCAGTGTTCAAGAAATGTTGAACGTCATCAGTTGTGACCTACCTGGTCAACCAGGCTGTGATTCGTACGTCAAGCTGCAAGCAGCCGCGTCCAACGGCCTGGTTGACCAGTCCAGCAACCAGGAGGCCTGGTCGACAACCGGGCCGTGGGGACGCTAAGCCCCGGAAGCACCTCAAGGTAACCTCAATGCGGGACGTGTGAAAACGGGTTTTTCATTCATAAACGGGGGGGGGGGGTGGTTGGAAGGTGTATGGAATGTACTTTAGCCTTTGTTTATGAGTACGAGCTGTTACACTTGACTCAATAGATCAATGCGATTTATATTTCTCCCATAACTCTGTTTGTGATGAAGGAAAGCAGACGGTCAATATGATTGCAAACAATGCACGAATTTGATTTGGAAGTGACGTGTTTGATGCATCATTAATGCATACATCCCAGTGTCTGTCGTTCTCCAATAAATACAGAGCTTGACAATCACTACGGAAAGTGGCATGTGTAACGCCGTTGACAAATCTCAATTGCTGGAAAGACGTTGGACAGAGCACATTTACCAACATCATGCGAAGAGAGAAGCATTCATCCTGATTGGGATGCATGGTGTACAGTGTGCCTATCGTAGTTTATTTGAATATGCCAGGTTGTCCGTCGACTCGCTTTCCTCTTCTGTGTCGTTCAAATGATTTTCTGCTCGCATTCCATATGTAATACGGAGGCACTTCCAAATACAGCAGTGTTTTCGCAAATGCGTCATTCAGACATAACGTTACGAAAGCAGTTAACGTTGTAGCCGGTGGATTCATATTTATTTGTTGCACATTTGCAGGTGTGAAATATACACGTTGTCGATTTTCTTGTTTAAAAAAACTACTAACAAAATATTTCAATTAAAACGCAGATCAATCGACACAGCTCAATTCCACCGCCAATTGCGCTGAAAAATAAGAACAGTTAAAAAAACAAATAAAAACAATGAAAAATACAAAATAAACTATACTCACGCAATGAAAGGTATGATAAACACAGCTCAATTCCAATGCAATGTCACACAAAATAATTAAATCAAAATTAAAATAAATCGAAATCTATGAAAATTCCATTTATCAATGCAATCAGAAACATTGAAATGGAATAGTAACACCTGTGTTGCTATTACGTGTAACAGATGGCGCTGTTTTTAAAGAAAAGCGTGTTTTTACCTGTCACAGGTGTGGCATCTATAAAGTAGGCACATCAAAACACACACGAATTCGAAAGGAACGTTGTGTCAAAATTTCAAAGCAATTGGTGTAGAACTTTTGGAGATTACAGCATGTGTTGCTCCTATGTCCAACAGGTGGAGGCGTTTAAAAAAAAAGAATGTTTTTTTCCAGTCCCAGGTGAGGCATGTATATAGTAGGTATATAAAAACATGCACCTATTTGAATGCAACATTGTGTCAAAATTTCAAAGCAATCGGTAAAGAGGTTTCCCCTCACATGAAATTCACAGTTTTTCAGAAAAAAACATGTTTGTTTCTGTCACAGACGTGACATCTATATAGTATGTATATAAAAACCTGCTTGGATGCGAATGGACCGTTGTGTGAAAATTTCAAAGCAATCGGAGAAGAACTTTCGGAGATTAGCGATTTTGAACAAACGAACATATACATTTTTATTTATACAGATGGTAGACAGTGGCTCGCAAAGCTCCTCTTTGCATTGTTTAAACACCCTCGCAAATACTTCGTCCTGGTCTGGGGATTTGTTTGGTTTCAGTTTTACTATTTGTTTAGTAACATCCGCCCTGGTAACTGCTAAATGAGTCAATCTGTCCTCGTCCCCACCCACAGATTTGATCGGCTGTAAGCATAAAGTCTATGCTTACATAAGCCTATGTAAGCATAGACTTTAGTTTCACTTTAGTAAATAGAGGTAAAATATTTATTGAAAATACTACCCATCTGTCATTATTCATTATCTGACATGTCTCAGTTTTTAATGAACCATCCTATCCTTTCCCTAATCTTTGTTTGATATAACTGGAAAAAACACTTTAGGATTTGTCTTTGCTTGCCCTGCTATGCGAACTTCATAGTTACATTTGCCCCTCCTTATCCCTAACATTTCTAACTTGTTGGACGAATTCTTGTTCTAAACTGACTTCCCCATTCTTCATCTTTTTATACCAAGCTCTTTCTGCCTATAAGGTTCTTCAGATCCTTTGTTATCTATTTTGAGCCATTAGTATTCGATCTACTCAATTTGTATGGTATAATATATCCCTATGCTTTGATACGAATATTTTAAAATAAATTATATTTTGAATCGACATTGATATCCCTTTTCACATCACCCATCGCTGGGTTCACCTCTTGCTCCAAGATCGGTTAACCCCCCCCTCATGCCCATGACTTTCCAATCTATTTGACCCAAAATATTTATTAGTTATTAATTAAAATCTATTCGAGAATCTGAACAGATTTTTCCTACAAATCCATTATATTCTATACTAAATCTGATATCGTTGTGATCACTGTTCCCTAGCTCACTCCCTATTTCAATGTAATTAATTTGCGCTTCCCTGTTACTTAATACCAAGTCTAAAATATTTTCCCGCATTAGTTCCTTAATGTGTTGCGTAAAAATGCCATCATCAATTAATTCTAGAAAATCTTCTGCTTCATTATTACCTGTTCACTTAAACCAGTTTGTTCCACTAAAATTAGTCACCCTTGACAAATGCTGTTAGACCTAGTGAGTAATTATCAAAAGAAGGCACCAGACCGGGAAGGCTATGTAGCACCTCCAAATGTGCAGAATAATCAGAGGCCGCTAAATATCACTAAGGATGCCAATACGAGAACAGAAGCGCATAAGGGGAACGATATCAAAAGTATCCGATTCACCAAGGATTCGATTGAGAGACAATTGACTGCGAAGAACGGTCGGAAAGCAAGACACGCTCGTCCTGGAAGTCAGGACATTCAACAAGAATGTGCACGACTGTAAGAGGAACTACGCAATTTGGACAATAAGGAGCAGGGCGGCGCTCCATTAAGTGACTGCGAGTTAAAGGCATATGCCCAAGACGTAACCTAGCCACAGCCGTTTCCCACAGCCGGTTACGGTGGTAGGAGGAAGGCCACAGGGGACACCTGACCCTTAAGAGTATGCAGTTTGTTATCAATAACAGAAGACCAACAACCCTGCCATCGGGCAAGGATGGAGGAATGAAAAACTGGGTAAAAGTCGGAATACGGAATACCTTTACGGGAGATGGGACAAGCGTGGATAGCTTCCTTAGCGGCAGCATCTGCACGCTCATTTAAAGAAACGCCAACATGGCTGGGAACCCAGCAAAACTCTATCGACTTAAATTTACTGGAGATAAGAAACAGCCAATGTTGAATCTCAATGATCACAGGGTGGACCAGATTAAAGGACTCCAAAGCCATGAGGGAACTACGAGCGTCAACTACCACTTTTAAAGGAGGACTGACAACGAGAAAGCAGGAGACGAAGAGCATGTAGTATAGCATAAAGTTCTGCTGTGAAGATGCTAGCCTCCGGAGGGAGGCGACACATAAGTATGGTCAGGAAAAACAACACAGTAGCCTACACCGTCAACAGACTTAGACCCAGCGGTGAAGATCGAAACGGAGTGGGAGTGTGAAGAAAAGTGCTCAAGGAAAAGGCGTTTCAGGACCGTAGGAGAGGTAAAAGATTTAGTGATGCAGGTCAGGGAAGTACAAAATTTGGGAATGGGGACCCTCCATGAGGGTATAGACGGAACAATACGAGGAGAAACATTGGTAAGTCAAACCGTAAGAGAATCTTGTAAGCAAGACAAATGGACAGAAAGAGGAAAGTGGTGAAGAGGAACAAGAACCACAGGAAGGGTAAAAGTCAAAGCACGACAGAGGCGAGTGTGAGGATGCTGTAAGGACCGCGCAAGATAACGAAGACAGTAGCGATCACAGTGGTCCTGGAGAGAGAAGCAGCAAGTGTCAGTGTTCAAGCTGAGAGTAGGAGTGGAACGAAAGGCACCAGAGCCGAGGCGCAACCCAGTGTGGTGCAAAGAATCAAGACGGCGAAGAGTAGAAGGAGAAGCAGAAGAGTGTGCAGGGCAACCATAATCGAGTTTAGACAGGACGAGAGAGGAGTGCAAATAGAGGAGCGTGCGCCTATCCGCACCACTAAAGTATGGGACAAAACCTTAAGGAGGTTAAGGGCCTTAGAGCATTCAACACTGAGGTAAGAGATATGGGTCGACCAGGACAAACGAGTGTCAAAGAATAACCCCAAAAGGTTCGCAGAATCTTTGAACACAAGAGGATGACCATGAAGCGACAAAGAGGGACGAAGAACGATCTGCTTCCGAGTAAAAGTCATAGCACAAGTTTTGGTTGTCGAGAACTTGAAGCCATGATTGGTGGCCCAAGATGACACGGCATCAATCCCAAGTTGAAGCCGCCGTTGAAGGAGAGGTGAATCATCACCTCGACTGCAAAGAGTAAGATTGTCAACATAAAGAGCGGAGAAGATACCAGAAGGGTGGGAGGAAAGAAGACCATTGAGGGCAAGCAGAAAAAGAGTAGTACTCAGAACACTACCTTGGGGCACACCTTCGTACTGGCGAAAAGAGGCAGAAAAGTGGCACCAAGCCTGACTCTAAAGTAACAACGAGAGAGGAAGAGAGGGAGATTACAACGAAGGCCAAAAGTACGAAGCTGGGACAGAATATGGTATTTCGAAGCCGTGTCATAAGCCTTTTCCAGGTCAAAAAGGACAGCAACAACGGAGGTCTTCGCAGCAAAAGCAGTATGAATATAGACCTCCAGGTTCACCAGGACATCAGTCGTGCTGCGGCACTTGCGAAAACCAAATTGTGAAGGAGGAAGATGGTGATGGTATTCCATGAGCCACATCAGACGAACATTTACCATACGCTCAAAGAGTTTGCAGGCAACTGGTGAGGGCAATAGGGCGGAAGTCCGTAGGGGAAGTACCGAGAGACTCTGGTTTCCGAATAGGGAGTACAATGGCATCGAGCCAGTCCTCAGGGACTGACGGCGACTCCCAGACCTGGTTATACAGACTCAGTAAAGACGTGCACGGAGGGAGATGGCAAAGCATCTCATAATGAACGTCATTTGAGCCCGCTGCTGTAGATCCACAGAGCCAGGGCAGACTGAAGTTCAGAAAGAGAGAAAGGATCATTATAGGGAAGATGGAGACGAGTGTGGAAATCTAAGAGATGAGATTCAAGAAGAGGCTTACGAAGAAGGAAGGATTGAGGAAGATGAGAACCAGAGTTATCAGTAGAAATGTGGGAACCCAGTTCGGTCGTGACCTGAACTGGGTCCGCCACAAGATTACCACGGAGGTGGAGAACCGTTGACACACCGGGAACGAACTTACGCACAATCTTGCGGATCTTCGAGATCTGCGGCAGAGGAGTGTCGGACGTAATGGTGGAAACATAAGATTTCCAACTCTCACGTTTAGCTGTATGGATGGTCCTACGGGCCACCGCACTAGCCTTCCGGAACAAAAAAGAATCGGCCGTCTGCCGGTGTCGATGTTTCTTCCAGGCTGCACGCTTACAGCCGACAGCCTGAGCAGTCTGCATTCCACCAGGGAACACACTTCCGCGTACCTCGGGAGGTAGAGCGAGGAATAGAGCGGAGGGCAGCGTCGAAGACTGTGTCATGAAAAGGAGGAGGGCGCGTGGGAGAGGCAGAGAGAGGTCAGAGAGTTGCACGGTGAATAGGTTCCAGTCAGCTTTAACAAACTGCCACCAAGGGAAGGAGAGGGGAGGGTGAAAAGAGAAAAAGGAAACGAGGATAGGGAAATGATCTGTTATGGAGGTCATCAAGAACCCGCCAAGTGAAATCTTTCACGTGAAAGACAGGAAAGGGTGCAGGTCCGAGAGTCCACATGAGTGGGCTCACCAGAATTCAGAAGAGATAGAGAAGAAGCAAGGATGAACGGTTCGAGAAGGCGGCCTCGGGTGTTGGAAATAACCAACAGTTTCATACATGTTTGTATTTTTATATAACTTTTGTATTAACCACAAGTAGTTACTAAAATTACTAACTTGTAAATTAATCATCATCATGATTTATATTAAATATATTGCCAGATTCTTCCTAGTCAGAGTGACGACGCAGGAACGACAGGCAGAAACATGAATTCTTTCCACATTTAGTTGGATTTATAACAGAGTCCAGTTTATCATTTCTTTTACTAAAAATAGTTACTAATAAGTTTAATTTCGTAGCATATTACTGCTTACTGGAACTCCTTTATTTAGTTGATATCAAACATTCTAGAGGAAATAATTTTAATGTAAATGATTTCACTTTAATTTCCTCGATTAACTGCGTGACTTTAATAAAACAATTATGTTATGCGAAATATATTTTAACACAGAAGAACTAAACGTGACATCATATTCGTCACCA
>WNGS01056191.1:364375-383081 GCA_020271785.1 Procambarus virginalis
GTCGTTGGGATCTGAATGGAAATGTATTGGCTCCAGTATCCAGCATACATATAATTAACGACATTATACATAAAATGACTGTGCTTAAATCTGTTTTTTTACTGGATAAACTGCCATTGCTCAACTGTTTTTCACACTAACTTCTACACCACGAGATTTATTCCGTAATACTACGGCAAGCAGTCAAGTGTATGAGGCTCCATCTGTTAAGAGAAAGGCAACTGCGAAGATTGATCCTCACAGTAAAAGGAATGCTTCCTGGATCGTATTTTAACAGGCGAGTGTATATAAATGTGTGTGTAATGTGTAACTAGCTTTACTCGGCAAAAAGCCGTCTAAGGAGATAGAGCGATGGACACATACGCCACCAGTGTATCAGATACATTTATTCCCAAATAACATCCCCGCATCGTTCCAAAATCGATTGTTTAACCAGCTAGAATTAGATCCCAGGAGGAGTTATGAAATGTGTCTACAAAAATTACTCCTCCCACTTTCCATTACGTTATTAAGCGTGATAATCCTGAGGCATATATACGTGTGGGCGTTACGTATGAGAAGTGGGCGAGGGGAGATACTGCATTCAAAGCATTTATTATCATCTGATGTTTAGCCGGAACTATAAAAGAAATTAATACCACGATTAATACAGAAATAGAGGCCATATTTTCAAGTAATTCTAAACTGAGTTTTTAGGAAAGTCATTAAAACAATTTTCAGCTAAATACGGAACGCACTTATTAAATATGATTCTTCCTCCAATCGAAACAAGTTCACTACTGTGATTAGTGAGGAGAATATTAGCTCTGCAAAGGGGCATAAAAACATCAGTAGAGTCACATTGTCATTTGGGACAGCTTTTGGGAAAGTGGTGGGCTTAGTTCCAGAAATTAATATGACATATTCGCAAAACGTCAGTATGCCTCGAGTGTAGTTAACACATGTCTATTCCCACCAATGCCTAGAGGAGGAGTTGATATTCTGTGTGTTTATTGCGATAAAATCTCTTCTACTAGATATGGGAACCAGTCTGTAAATATTTTGGATGTAATCTCCCTAAATGGAAGTGATAACAGCAACAATAAAAAACTATATGTGCGTCTTAACACCAATATGATAGACAGCGTCAGCATCTATTAAGGATCAAGATGGTAACCCAATACATTTTGATGAACGTGGGTGCACCATAGCAGTCTTGCATGTACGTCCCATAGCAGGAGGTATATAACACCAACGCTTTCCCGCCACTCCTCATTCGTCTGAAACAAGCGGAGAAATGCGTGTCCACTTTATTCCCCCCTCTGTTGAGGAATTATACATTCTGTTAACCACTCCTAGAGGTGGGGGGACTGATGATATACGGATTTTCAACAGCAGTAGGTGTTATACGCGTGGAGGAGGAATATTTTCCTTTTAAGCGGGATAGAGTGTCGAGCGGCGCCCTTTATCATGAGAACACTGGCCCCGGCTGCGCTTAGCTTGGGGCAGAACGTACTAGACGACATTAATAATGACAAACAATCTTTCAAACAATCTCTTAAGAAACGCAGTGTTGAAACATTGAAAGGAGTGGGGAAGCAAATGATAGGCGGAAGAGTGCAGAAAAAGAATAAACAAACAAACAAAAAATTAGTAAACATCAAACGTTTTACTAAAGCGAAATATAATGATATGCTGTCATAATTTCTTCTCACTCGCCTGGTGTTGTCTAAAGCGTGAACATGGCCGGATATAACGCTCTTTGCCTCCAGGTGCCATTAGAACACTATACAGCGGCTGTTAGTGAAGCCTTTCCTAAAGTATTTTCCCCTCGATTGGTAGAATCAACAATTGCAAGCAGACAAACGGTGGATGTATTACCTGTGAATTCTGGGGTCAATAATAAGTTTACAGACACCTTTCTGGAATTCATCATCAAGGGAGTGAATGGGCAACTGGTGGATTTTCATCTATAGCTTTGGAGTTGTTTATTGATCTAACCGAAGAAGATGGAACAACACCTTTAGGAGATGCTAAAAACATCTCGTTGGTGAATACATTATCGCAAACTCTATTCAAATCAGCTATTGTGTATTTAAACGAAATAGTAGTTGAAACCAGCTCATTATTCTCATTCTGGTCATACATAAAGTTATTATCTACAATTTCTGGGTGTAAGGCTAACCGCTATGATAAACTGTCACAGTTTTTTAACCGTGTCGATCCTGGTAAAATTGAAGCTGGTTATTTCACTAATGCCTCGGCTGAGGAGAAGCAACAGATGACTGATATGAAAACGAGTGGCGTGAATACTTGTTTTAAACTAATGCTGGATGTCACAACAGTTAGTGAATATGTTTTGGATAATGTGGACATCAGGGTGCGGCTCGAACTTCAACCTGATAAATGTTTTATACTCAGCGATAATGAACATGCTAATTTTAAATACAATATCAAGTCTACACGTCTATGGGTGGATCGGGTATTGCCATACCCTGAAGGATTAGTAGCCGTTAATAAAGCAATGGTGCAGAACAACTCTCCTATTACGTATACTTTTAATAAAACTTTATACAAAACGTATATATTGGGCACAGGTCAATGCTCGATAACCATGGACCAACCGTGGGGGACTGTTATACCAAAACATTTGTATATGATCATCCTTGATATGGAGGCAGTGTCTGGTGCATATAATCGCAACCCGCTTTATTTGGAAAACTGCGAGCTTAGTAAAGTATTAATATCGCAGAATAGCACTAATATTGTCAATATTGGGTGCGACTTCCCTCATAACTGCGCCAAGTTGTATTACACAGCATTACAAGCCTTAGGCTTCGATAAAGACAATATATTGTCTTATGATACATATGTTAATGGTGGAACCATACTGGCCTTTAATTTACAACCTGAGGATATAGATGACACCATCCCGATTGAAAAAAGTGGTAATCTGCGGATTGCTTTGGAATTTAAACGCGGTGTGGTGAGAAATAAAGTCATTCTAGTTTACGGGTCTACAACAGTAGTGATCAGCATTAACGCAGATCGTCGCGTTATTTGTGATACGCGAGGATAAATATTAATATGAATTGTTTGGAAATAAATGAGGCTATCAGAAGCAATTTAGGTGATAAGGTAAACTACCTAGGATGTTTCCTAGCTGATGACGTAAGGAAAATACTGACAAAAATACATAAAAAAAGACCTGTGGTGTTCATAATCAACACTCTGGAGTCTGGTTCGCGTAATAAAATGGGGCATTGGATAACATTCTATGTAAATAAGGATGAAGGTATAAGCGAGATAGTTATACTAGACAGCTACGCTAAACCTGCAATAGGATCTTATTCAAGATATTTCGAAGAGTTTATGTCCTACTTCGAAGACTATGTCCTATATATTATGAAGAAAAGGATTCAATCCCTGAATAGTTACTTCTGTGGGAATTATGCCGTTTATTTTGCCTATCATTTTTCCAGACTAAGCTTAGAGGCCGCCCTGCTTCACTTTGATGAAGCATTTAAGTATGGTCAATTTCGCAAGAATGATGAAAAAGTGTTGAAATTCAATTATGCTCAGATGAAAATGCCTGTGTGTAAGCAAACATTCTGCTTAAACGGTACTGATGATGAGTGTGAAACGTTGTGTGACGAAGTTGGCTAGGATGATAGTGCGGTGAGTAATACTTTATGTTAAGATTGAACGACGAACATAATAATGTCTGTATTTATTTTTTACAACATTGACAACAAAAAACTTATAACCTTTTTTCCCCTTTCTACAGATTGACTGGTTGACTAGCGTGCTGGGAAGGTTCGATGGAGAGGATGAATGACTCCCAATCTGCATGTCTACTACCTAAAGCCTTTCTACAGATTGAATGATTGTCTAGGATGCCAAGAAGCTTCGATGGACTGAATGAAAGCCTTTCCCCATCTGTCTGCTAGCTAAACCACCAAGAAGTATTATTATTATTATTATTATTATTATTATTATTATTATTATTATTATTATTATTATTATTATTATTATTATTATTATTATTATTATTATCGTTGTAAATCGCTTAAGTGTTAATAAAAGAAATAAATTTATATAATGTGTTTACTTTTCCCGTTTATTGTATATAATCTCTGCTGAGGGGAGATATGACTCCACCTGTGCTAGAAAGGGAAACGACCCCGGTCAAATGAGAAGTGATTGATGGTGGGCAGGTGAGGGCTAGCTGACGGAAGTAAGAACGTCGCCCCTCCTTAACGAATCCGCAGTGGCGGGAGAGCCCTGTTGGGGTGAGCATCTCCCAGATCACTCTGAAGACATTGAAAAACGCTTAAGGTTAATAGACCACTTCCGTCCTGCTGCTGCTCCCAACACCTCCTGGACTCTGCTCTCTCCTACCCTCCTGACACTTCCCGCCGTGTGCATAGCTTGAAGAAAAAATAATGGATGTCAAAACCACAAATGGCCCTAAACACTCTCCAGCCAGAGGGGGAAGGTCCCCTCACTCTCCTTCACCCTCCCTAACTCCTCCCTCCCCTACCCCATCAACATATGTTGGGACCCATCTCACCTACACACACACATACACACAGCCTCTACATAGCAATACATACTCTCATTTTTTTAATAAAAAAACTATTATCTAAACACAGGATTAAGTCTACAGAAAACAAACATACATATTCATTTACTCTTCCACTCATATCCACATACCTCATACTCTAGCACATACCCACATACTCTCCTACCCCCCCCCCCAAACAACATGACCCCCCATCTTTCTTGACCGCATAACCCAACACCGGACGCTTACACGCGTCCAACACGCCCCAACTTCCAGGAAAATCCCCTTACAACACTATGTGGCTACATACCTTTGCACCACATGGCCAGCTGGCTCTAATGGGGCTCTAATGGGGCCACCTGGCCAGATGGTGCACGCAGTTGTAGGCGTATATTTCACTACTAGTGTCCCCATCTCTTGTCAAGACACTATTGGTTAACACTCGGGTATAAGAGAAATTACCGACTCCCAACGGCCTGAAAACACCAGCATAAAAACCCGTGATTTGTTTAGATCAGAAACCTATGTATATGGGCAGCACAAAAAGTCCCCAAGACTGGGCGACGCTACTGAAAATCTGAGTCAGGCCAAACCGACCTGCACTAGGCATTCTAAACATACTGAGAAGCTGCACATTAACCACACAATAGATCAAGACAACACTTGACTGATTGAAAAAGCCATCGAAACACTGGCTTGACTACCAGAAATAAATTATAAATGACCTTCCAACACCGATAAAATACTTCCTTGACAACTACAAAGTAAAAGTAAGATTTCTCCAACACAGTGAGTACTTGGACCTTAATGCTGGAGTGCCACAAGACTGTGTACTCGCGCCAAAATTACACCTCACACTACAGAGGGAAGGAAGGGGAGGAGTGGCGGCCGCCCTCATAAAGGACTGAGGTTTCCAGGAGATGGATATCCCGGGCTGCGAGGAGTTCAGAGACTACACAACAGTCATGACGATGGCACGACTAAAGATAGTAGCTGCGATATATACCCTCCATTAAATGACAACCATAGCAGTTCCTACTATAACTGAAAGGGCAGACTGTCACCTGTTAAAAATCTATTCCGACTGCTAATCACAGGGACTCCACCCATTAAAAGATACAAGAACCATATGGTGGCACAGCGAGCGAGCTAAACTATTGACTTGACAAACTTTTTAATCCAACATTTAATCGACACGTAATGATTAACCGGCTTGACTTTACCTCGAATTCACTGAACGATTAACATATATGGGAAATAAATTTTGAAACCTAAGGAAATGAGTGAATACTATTTACGTTTGAATATATGATGGATGTAGGGACGACTTAAGCAAGGGACTAGAAAGCCAAAGCCTGGAATATCGAAAGGAAAATTTCAAGGAAACAAAATTTATCATAAATACCGTTAGGTAGCAAAGCTCAAGAGGAAAGATTGCACAGACATGATTGACTACATCACCCAGAGGAGTAAGGAGGTGGCACAAATTTGTCCTGGTATGAGAGAAAGGATTTTCACTTGTGTTAAGTTGGGTGAGTGAGTGACGATGTATATCAGCGTGAAATCTCCAGGAGTGCACATCCAGCCGTGCACTCTCCTGTATTCTTTGGTCTGGGACCAAGGTATGCCTTGCTGGGTATCTATGGGCTGGCCTCTGGCTGGGATGGCCAAGGATGTTGCTAGAGTCCTTGCATGCCCAGATCACCAGAGGAGACTATACAAGTCATCAGTGGCAATCAGTTGTTCCAGTCATAAGGAGAGAACTTAGAGGGTTAGATTCGTGCACCCAGGCCTGAAGGGTTCGTTCGAAAAAGTGTATTTCTGTCGATTGAAAGAATAAAAGCTTGAATAAAAGACTTTGTCGATTGAACAGAAAAAATGGAGATGGCAACCAGGCCGGAGACAACGATAGGCCCAGACCAAGAGGCTAAGAGGAGGAGACGCCTGGTCACCAAGACCAGTTACACAACAAAACAGCTATAGCTGTAACAGACCATATAATGACCTGCGGGTATTTGATAACGGGTCACCCCTCCCCTAGAGAAGGCCGTGGTTCTCCCCCAAAATAGTTACCAGGTCAACTGATTCAACAATTTGTGGCAACCCAAGGAACGACTGCCAAGTGCAACGCTGACCTCAGAGGAGTATTAGATTTTGAAGACTGACACTACGAAAAAAGGAATTAGAGATACTAAAGCTACAGAAAAGACGACGACTTTGGGTACAACGGAGAAAAGATATTGGTACAACAAAAATAGGTAAAGTCCCATACAAAAGATTTAGTTACTTAGAAGATTCTCTGGTGCAAGTGTTACGACCTGGTTGGTCTATGTGATAAGCAGTATGTAATAAAATATAAACAATATTGTTATATAATTATCATACGGTGCATATTTAGGCATTGGTTAGGTTAGGTGTATTGGTTATGTTGGCGATTATTGTAGTACGTGGGTGAAGCATTTACAGCATTGTGGTTCGAACAAAAGTCGTCAACGAATCAGTGTTCAAGAAATGTTGAACGTCATCAGTTGTGACCTACCTGGTCAACCAGGCTGTGATTCGTACGTCAAGCTGCAAGCAGCCGCGTCCAACGGCCTGGTTGACCAGTCCAGCAACCAGGAGGCCTGGTCGACAACCGGGCCGTGGGGACGCTAAGCCCCGGAAGCACCTCAAGGTAACCTCAATGCGGGACGTGTGAAAACGGGTTTTTCATTCATAAACGGGGGGGGGGGGGGGGGTCGCAGGTGTATGGAATGTACTTTAGCCTTTGTTTATGAGTACGAGCTGTTACACTTGACTCAATAGATCAATGCGATTTATATTTCTCCCATAACTCTGTTTGTGATGAAGGAAAGCAGACGGTCAATATGATTGCAAACAATGCACGAATTTGATTTGGAAGTGACGTGTTTGATGCATCATTAATGCATACATCCCAGTGTCTGTCGTTCTCCAATAAATACAGAGCTTGACAATCACTACGGAAAGTGGCATGTGTAACGCCGTTGACAAATCTCAATTGCTGGAAAGACGTTGGACAGAGCACATTTACCAACATCATGCGAAGAGAGAAGCATTCATCCTGATTGGGATGCATGGTGTACAGTGTGCCTATCGTAGTTTATTTGAATATGCCAGGTTGTCCGTCGACTCGCTTTCCTCTTCTGTGTCGTTCAAATGATTTTCTGCTCGCATTCCATATGTAATACGGAGGCACTTCCAAATACAGCAGTGTTTTCGCAAATGCGTCATTCAGACATAACGTTACGAAAGCAGTTAACGTTGTAGCCGGTGGATTCATATTTATTTGTTGCACATTTGCAGGTGTGAAATATACACGTTGTCGATTTTCTTGTTTAAAAAAACTACTAACAAAATATTTCAATTAAAACGCAGATCAATCGACACAGCTCAATTCCACCGCCAATTGCGCTGAAAAATAAGAACAGTTAAAAAAACAAATAAAAACAATGAAAAATACAAAATAAACTATACTCACGCAATGAAAGGTATGATAAACACAGCTCAATTCCAATGCAATGTCACACAAAATAATTAAATCAAAATTAAAATAAATCGAAATCTATGAAAATTCCATTTATCAATGCAATCAGAAACATTGAAATGGAATAGTAACACCTGTGTTGCTATTACGTGTAACAGATGGCGCTGTTTTTAAAGAAAAGCGTGTTTTTACCTGTCACAGGTGTGGCATCTATAAAGTAGGCACATCAAAACACACACGAATTCGAAAGGAACGTTGTGTCAAAATTTCAAAGCAATTGGTGTAGAACTTTTTGGAGATTACAGCATGTGTTGCTCCTATGTCCAACAGGTGGAGGCGTTTAAAAAAAAAGAATGTTTTTTTCCAGTCCCAGGTGAGGCATGTATATAGTAGGTATATAAAACATGCACCTATTTGAATGCAACATTGTGTCAAAATTTCAAAGCAATCGGTAAAGAGGTTTCCCCTCACATGAAATTCACAGTTTTTCAGAAAAAACATGTTTGTTTCTGTCACAGACGTGACATCTATATAGTATGTATATAAAAACCTGCTTGGATGCGAATGGACCGTTGTGTGAAAATTTCAAAGCAATCGGAGAAGAACTTTCGGAGATTAGCGATTTTGAACAAACGAACATATACATTTTTATTTATACAGATGGTAGACAGTGGCTCGCAAAGCTCCTCTTTGCATTGTTTAAACACCCTCGCAAATACTTCGTCCTGGTCTGGGGATTTGTTTGGTTTCAGTTTTACTATTGTTTAGTAACATCCTCCCTGGTAACTGCTAAATGAGTCAATCTGTCCTCGTCCCCACCCACAGATTTGATCGGCTGTAAGCATAAAGTCTATGCTTACATAAGTCTATGTAAGCATAGACTTTAGTTTTCACTTAGTAAATAGAGGTAAAATATTTATTGAAAATACTACCTGTCATGTTCACAGAAAATGGTACCATCCGTTTTCTATGTGCGGCGGCTGGACGCCACTAGAGAAGTAAATAGCGCACAGGACGCCTGCCAAGCTTGGGAGCTACTCTATCATGTAATCAGTTTAAGTATTAAAGTCAGTAACCAGGAATGACTTTACATCAACCTTACTACCAAGACTATCTCAGCTATACACAGACACCACACTGGCGACGACGATGAACTGGAACGCAGGTATTTTGTTCAACAAAAACACAAGGAAGGAGCATGCTGTCTCGCCCAGAGGAGGAAGGAGAAGCTGTCTGTGAGCACCATACCCGATGCTGTATGCAACCCCATGCTGTGTGCTGACTGGTTGCTGTGTGCTGGCCGTTGCTGTGTGCTGGCCAATGCTGTGTGCTACCAAGCTGTGCTGAGTGTTGCTGTGAGAGAGGAATCTGCCGACGCTGTGTACGAAACGACGCTTTGATGCAGTGTACAAAACCCGATGTTTTGGTTACGAAACGACGCTCCGTGCTACAAAATTCTTACGCTGTGAACCAACTGCTGCCTACTGCTGCCAACTGCTGCCAATTGCTGTACAAACTGCTAACAACTGCTGTGTTGCTGTGAGTAGGAACAACACATGTACACAAGGGCTAGGTAAGAAATCAGTTGCTGCTGTGTTGTGCACTGTTGTGAACTTTGCATTAAAATGCTTGTGTGCTTTGCAAAATTAAGTAATACAGTGAATTCTTGAATAACATATACAGTGCAGTAAGTGTTATATATTCTGAGGAACATTTAAGTGATAAGTTTAAATTATTCAGTAAAAATGGCAAAATACCTCAGTTTCCTGCATTTGATCCTGACTGTGACCAGAAAAACTGTCACAGAGGTGGGTCAAATGGCTTAAAAGGTTTGAAAATTGTTGATAGTTTCTGACATCAAAAGTGCTGAAAGAAAGCGTGCCTTTCTGCTTCATTATGCAGGTGATAGAGTTTGTGATATCTTTGATACACTGAAAGATACTGGTGGTGCCAAAGATTATGACACTGCCAAGGCCAAATTAACTGAGCATTTCAAACCAAGGCAAAATACTGCTATGGAAATTATGCATTCAGGAGAGCAAAACAAACTCTAATGAAACTGTTGATCAATACCATACACGTCTGCAGGGTTTAGCAACCCATTGTGAGTTTGCTGATGTTGACAAAGAAATCAAACAACAAATAATTGAAACATGCACATCTACACGTCTTCGTCGAAGAGCTCTAGAACTTGTTGATGATGAAAGTTCTCTTACAAGATAGGATATGGCTCGTCGAATGGAAGATGCTGCACGTGATGCTCGTGCCATGGAGTGCAGTGCCAACAACGGTTCTGCCACTGTTACTAACAGTCATGAAGTATGTAAGGTTCAGGGAGTACACCATGATCATAGAAGATATCATGCCAAACCTAACATTAAATTGAGCCGAGAAACACATCACAACTGGAGTCATGGAACAAGACTCAAGCAGTACAACGACTCACATCAAAGGTGTCAACAATAAATGTTACAATTGTGGGGGAGACTACCCACACCCAGATAATGTTTGTCTGCACAAGGTAAGAAGTGCTATGAGTGTAGAAAACTAGGTCATTTTGGTGCTATGTGTCGTTCCGCACTAAAGAAACCACAATCAATAAATAAAAGCAATGTACGAGGATCAAGTCATAGGAGTCGAGGTGGCAAACACAATATTGCACCTCAAATCAAGAATGGTAATAATATACAAGACAACATTTCATTACAACCAGTCTCAGATGACAGTGAATGTGATTATATTTATGGAGTACAATCAATCACAAAATGGAATGATCTTCCAAAAACCAGAGACTATAGATACATTGCTGGCATTTGTCTCAAAATTCTCATTGACACTGGATCAAACATTGACACCATTGCTGAGTGCCACTATGAAAATTTAAAAACAATTCCCAAAGCTTGAAACTACAATGGCAAAGCCACTGCCTATGCTTCAAAGGTAGCCTTACCAGTGATTGGAACTTTCACTGCAGAGATTAAGTCAAAGAAGCAATGTCATTACTACATTCCATGTTGTNTGGTGTGTGTGTGTGTGTGTGGTGTGTGTGTGTGTGTGTGTGTGTGTGTGTGCTTTTCATTCTTTTAGAGATAATATGTTTTTCTTTTTTTTTACAGATGCCGCACCGCTCTGCATAGATTTGGTATCAAGCAGTGCTGAGAGCGACAAGGAGAGTGACACAGACAGCACAGCTGAGCGGACATTACCTACATCCGGCTCGCTCCCCTCTGCTCACAGGGAGGTGAGGGGTCCTTCACGTACTCACTCAATCTCCCCTTCACCCCCAGCCCCATACCCAATCTACCAGCAGCAGCTCGGCCATCAGCGACAGCTGCAGCAGCAGCAGCAGCAGCAGCGGTGGTGAGAACACTACCGTTAACAGCATCACAGTCCATGAGAATATCCTTGACTCAGACGACAGCTCAGCAGACCTTGACCTTGACTCGTCAGCGTCTGTCAATTCTGACTGGTTACCACCGTCTGGCGTACCAGCTGACCGCGCAGTCTCACCCATTCATTTCGGAGGGGGGCTATCACCACCCCCCAACCCGCTAGTTCTCTCCCATCACCTCCACCACCGCTCTCCCCCTCTCCCCCACCTGCCCTAGAAATTCAACCTCAGCTACTGGATCGAATTGATAACTATAACGGCGGCTATGTTCGGCTTTCATTCTCCATACCAGAGCACGTTAACACCTCCCCAGGACTCTATCTGAGAACATATAGAGAATTTTTCATAAATGAGATTCGTTCCCTTTTCTCCCCACAACATCCATCACTCCTAATTTACCCAGACAGAACTCTAATTGTGCAGAATTTAAATGTACAAAAAGACGGTGAGGAGGAGGAGGATCTATTGGATCCTATAAATAACGATGGGTTTCCCATACGAGGTGAAGGGCGAACAATAACTCGAGAGGAAGTAGTTACACTTATTGATTTTTAGGCTGACGAATTGACAGGGAAAATACCCCAATACCTTGAAGAGAGGGAGGGCTCCAATGTCTTGGTTGAGCGGCTCACAGGGTTTTACATTAACTGTGGTCAGATTGAATATCCAATAAGGTTAGGGTCGCATGTAGACTATCCTGAAGGCTTGCGTGGAAAGCAGTTGGTTTTCAATCCAGAGGGAGAGGCGGATATTTGCCTTATGCAGTGCATTGCTGCTTATAAATGTTTAGCTAAGGGGATGCATCTAGATAATATTCGCGCTAGATCTGTGAATGCTAGTTGGTGTCTCAGACACATTAATTGGCCGGCTGATGTCAATTCTGCAGTAACATTCGAGGATATTTACAAGGTAGAGAAAATTAATAAAGTCAGTATATTCATCTATTCACTAGAAAGAGATGAAAATGCTAGACGACAACGTCACTACATTACACTAGCTAGGAAGGGAAGAGGTGGATATACAGATGTCATACCATTGCTGATGTTGGAAGCTCAACACTTAGTGATATTTAAGGATTTTAACCAATATGTACGTAATATGCGTAGCAATCCAGATCGCATCCCAAGTCATCACGGCTTTTGCCACTGTTGTTTGAGAGCACTCCCACCAGATCGCATGCAGAGTCATGAAAGTACATGCAAAGTACATCAAACTCTCAAATTCTACCCACCAGAGAGGAAGATTACTTTCCGTAACTACGGACGGGGATATGGTCCTAGTCACATGTGCTTTTATGACTTTGAGTGCATGTTAGACCGCTCGAACCCTAAGGGAATGATAGAATCACGTCACAACGCAGTGGCGTATGCGTACATCATCATTGACAGACAGATGAATATTGTTGAGAATGACACTTATTTGGGTAAAGATGCGGTCAATCACTTTGTAACCACGCTAGAAGCGTCATGGGCTAGAATCAAGAAGGGGTTAGTATCCTATGAACTTCACATGTCCCAGCAACAGCAGGCGATATTTGAGACAAAAACAGCCTGCGAACTCTGTGATGAACCTTTTAACGGGGAAGATGTAATCAAAGTCCGGCATCACGACCACACAGTAAGATTCCACAATTATCAAGCAGCTTACTGTGATAGATGCAATTTGCAATGTATAAATTCATACAAGTTCCTATACACTTTTTCCCACAACGCTTCCTATGATTTAGGAGTAATCCTAAACGAGATGAAAGATAGACCAGGAAGTGAAATAGATATATTAGCCAGGGATGGATTTAAATTTATGAATGTTAATGTGAACAACTTAAGATTTTTGGATAGTTTAGCCCTTCTCAACGGCTCGCTAGGAAGAATAGCCAAGGATCATATTGATAGTGGGAAACCTACCACATTCACTTTGGCTATGTTAAAAGGGGTAAATAAAGCGGCCATCCCAAAACTGCTCAAGGGTAAACAATCATTCTGCTATGATTATTTATCCTCTATGTCTGTGTTAGATGAACCTCACCTTCCTTCTCGCGATAAGTTTTACAATACACTAAAAGACAAAGAGTTGTCAGAAAAAGATTATAAACAAGCCTTAGAAATTTTTGATTTGGCTAAATGTCGCAACATAGGGGAGTATCTGCTCCTTTACCTCAAAGTGGACACAGGTTTGCTAGCTGATGTGTTCACAGTCTGGCGAGATACCATGCTTGCTTTCTACAAATTAGACATTTCCCACTACATTTCTTTACCCTCATTTGCTTGGGATGCATTCTTGCTTAAATCGAAAGTTAAACTTGATGTTGTGACTGACCCATTGTTATATGATTTACTTCGTCGGAATCTCCGAGGTGGGTTCACCAGTGTGACGAGACAGTACATGAATGTGGAGAACCAGCATACAGGCTTAGATCTAGGGGAAGATAGTAGCTACATCATTTACCTCGATTTTAATAGTCTTTACGGGGGCGTGTATGACTGAACTGCTCCCTCGTGGCGGGATTTGGAAACTGACACACAATGAGCGTGACGTGCTGCTAGAGCGAGGCTTGGAGAATATCCCATGTGACGGGTCCAAGGGATATTGGGTGTTGTGTGATACACTGCAGGTCCAACCGGAGGTAGCTAGGTATACAGATGACCTGCCCCTAGTTCTTTCACATACTTGCATTACCGAGGATCACATTTCACCCTACAGTAAGAATATTCTTACAGAAAAAAGTCGCGGTCTGCCTAAAAACAACACTAAATTAATTGCTTCGCACCTTCCTCAGAAAGATTACCTGGTTAGTTTGGACTTGTTACAGTTACTCATACGCACTGGATTAGAAGTAGCTAAAGTTCACGACATCTACGAATTCCAGCAGGAGAGCTACCTTAAAGACTTCATTGAAACCAATGTTCGTGAACGTGCCAGTACCAAATGCGCGATAAAAAAAAGGCTTTCAAACTCGTATCAAACTCTATATATGGAAAGAGTTTCACAGATGTATCTAAATATGGGAACAAACACTATTTGGTCACAGATCGTAGACATCTCCTGAAACATGCTCGAAACCCATTCTTCAAGCGGAGTGTTTTGTTAAGTAAGGATCATGTGATATGTTCTATCAAGCAGATGTCTCTCCTAGTCAACACTCCTACGTATCTGGGTTATCATATACTTCAAATTGCTAAGAGGCATCTCTATGAGTTCTGGTATGATGTTGTCAAACCTGTGTATGGCGATAAAGCGAGTCTGTTATATACAGACACAAACTCTTTCATCATAAAACTTGACTGTCAGGATGTGTTTGAAGAGTTGAATAAGTCTCCTCTCTTCGACTGTATGGATTTTAGCAATTTTAATAACACACATCCATCCTATTCTAAAGCGCGAGAAGGTGAACTAGGATTGCTCAAGTTTGAAATAGGCTCTAAGATTATTAACTAGTTAATTGCTCTCAAACCTAAAACATATTCGTTCACCACACATGATGGGGAGCACACTTGTAAGTGTAAGGGCGTGCCATACCACCTACAAGAGAAACTCTCACACGACTCGTTTCAGCACACTCTTGAAACAAACACTTCAATCAGGTTTGTGTCGAGATCTATACGTAACGTGCAAGTAAAGATTTGTACATGTCGCAGTACATGCAGAGGTTTGTCAGCATTTGACGATAAACGCTACATTTTAAGCCCCACACAGTCCCTAGCGTATGGTCATCCAGATATTCCCAATAACAATGATGATGAGATGGATGTAGAAGTGGGAGAGGAGGAGATGGAAGAAGTGTTTATGGAGGAGGAGGAGGAAGTAGAGCAGCCACAGAGACTCTACAAAATATTCCGCTCCTGGAGCAAACGTGATGCTACAGCTCAGAAACTATTCAACCTGCACTAGACTTTATGTTGTACAATTTATTAGTTAGTATTAAGATAGATGCTCCATATGACTAGAACTATTTATACTAAATGAATAGGATGTTTAATATTATTGTTTGTGAACTGTGAGAACTATGATTAGTTTGAAAAAAATGTTGCTGCTGTACATAAAATATGTGAATAAACACCTGTAAATGACTATGTTTGTATAAATACCACCTCATTTCCTTAGTTTTTCCTGGTCAACAAAGGTGTCCAGCAGCTGGACGCCCTCATAAAGACTGTGAAGCAGTATCCTCCCACGCGATAACAGCTCGATGATTAAATGCAATCTCAGAATAATGAAAAGAATTACGGAGAAAAAAAATGTACCACTTACGGGCTATTCATGCCCGTGCCACCTCTTGGGTGGCTTAATCTTTATCAATCAATCAATCTTAGTTTTTAGCAGTCTTAACGAAGCATTAATCATGGACAGTTCCTATGATATAATCCATGAGGAACATCTAGATATTTTCCGAGAACCATCTCGTGTTATTATTGCTGGTTATTCAAACAGCGGAAAATCTTACTTGTGCAGTAAACTTGTAAGGTAGTCTCAGCACAAGTTCTCCTCAATAACTATATGCGGAGGAGGTTACTCTGAATTACGATCAGATCCACAAATTGAAAGGAAGCTGATCGAGCATTCAACCATTATTGATCCTGTGGAAGAGCGAGTGGATAATGACTTGCATATCTTAGTAATCTATGATGACCTTTTACAGAGTCTGCGAATTCAAAAATCGTATTAGACATGTTTACTATGGGCCGACATTTCATGGTTTCCGTCATATTGATTACTCAAAATATATTTTTTCCTGGTAAATATTCGAGGAATATTAGTTTAAATACTTCTCATTTCATATTGGTTAAATCAAGAGACCTGTCACAAATTGAAACACTCGGACGACAAATATTTGGGAAACAGGATTCAAAGAAATTTGTAGAGTTATATAAGAAAGTTATTAGCCAACCCTACGGTTATTTGCTAGTAGATCTGGGTTTGAACACTCCCTCTACTATAACATTACGCGGTAATATCGTTCACGAACCGCCCTATGAGATAGTTTACCAATGGTGAGCAAGAAAGATGTACTGGAACGAGCATATAACGACCCCTCATCTAGCGGTGGGTTTGGAGGGGTACAGAGATTGTATAAGGCCGCCAAATTAATTAACTCTAGTATAACTCTAGCCAATGTAAAGGACTGTCTGAAAAGCTCTGACTCCTATACGTTGCATTATTTACAACTACATAAATTCCCTCGGCGTCTGGTGATAAGCCCTAAACCACGACTATTTCAAGCTATAGACTTGTCCGAGATGAGTTTATTGGACAAACATAATGACGGAGTGAAATATTTACTCGTACGTGTAGATATTTTCTCCAGGTTCGCTCAAGTAGTACCCTTATGCAGCAAGGATGGGAAAAGTACCAGTAAAGCTCTGGCTTTAATTCTAGATTCACCTCATTCTCAGGGAGTGCGCAAAATTAATTCTGATCGAGGTGGCGAATTTTATAACGCCACTATGTAAAGAATGCTGGCAGCAAAGAAAGTATAGTTATATAGGGGTATTTTCTCAGGAGACTAAAGCTTCAATCGCTGAGCGGTTCATACGTATTTTGAAAGGTAAACTTTACAAGATTATGATGGTGCACAACACTTTAAAATACATGCAGGCTCTACCAGATATTGTGAAAACATATAATTTAACCCCCCACAGAGGATTGAAGGGGAAGACACCCACGGAGGTGCACGCTCTATCCTCGCCCAGCGAACACGCCAAACAATTTGATATAATGTATAAAAGCCCGAGCAAATCAAAAAGAACTGTCATTCCTCGATTGAGTGTTGGTGATACAGTACGCATCACTCTATCTGATCGCATTTCCAAGTTTAAGAAAGGGTTTAAGCAGCAGAACACCCGAGAGATATTTACAGTTACACGTATTGATCGGAGACAACACATCCCTTTATACTTTCTAAAAGATCTGAATGGGGAAGAAATTGATGGTGGCTTCTATAAACAAGAATTAACACCCACACATTTGCCTCAAACCTTTAATATTGAAAAGGTAGTGGGCCAACGCAGAGTCTCTGGCAAGCTTCAGTGAAAAAGTTAGGTACGCAGGTTATGATCGATCATTCGATCAATGGATTGATGCTGCTGAGATATTACATTTATAATAAAGAAGCCCTTAGTTTATAAATACAAGGAATTGATCCAACTATTATCAAAACTTCAGTATTCCTCGAGAAAACAGTTGATTGAAAAATTGAAGAAATCACATATAAATTGTTTATCAGAAATTTTTAATAACTTTAAAAAAAAATTGCCTGTACCTGACAAGGTCGTAAAAAAGTTAAAAAATATAAATTGCTTATTCGGTCACAAGCCTGTAAGAAACCTTCTGTGTCAACTAAGAAACAGATATTAACCAGCAAACGAAGAGGCAGTATTTTATCCATTATTTTGCAGATTGCAGCTAGTTTAATTACACGGTTGTTCAGTAAGTAAGTAAAGTAAAATGAAAGCCTTTTATCTGGTACCGCGTAAAATAGTGGACAACCGGAAAGCTGCACACAGCCCAGCTTACCCCACTGTGAAAGCTGCTGCTCAACATCTTACTGTCAAACCTCCCCCTCCTCAGCTGCATACCAACCCTTCCATAAAACATTTAATAGATTTGAAGTTGAAAGTGCGAGATCATGAATATGCAAGATCCTTGCTAAACCATTATGATGCTAGTGGAATCGTTCGTTGGGATCTGAATGGAAATGTATTGGCTCCAGTATCCAGCATACATATAATTAACGACATTATACATAAAATGACTGTGCTTAAATCTGTTTTTTTACTGGATAAACTACCCATTGCTCAACTGTTTTTCACACTAACTTCTACACCACGAGATTTATTCCGTAATACTACGGCAAGCAGTCAAGTGTATGAGGCTCCATCTGTTAAGAGAAAGGCAACTTCGAAGATTGATCCTCACAGTAAAAGGAATGCTTCCTGGATCGTATTTTAACAGGCGAGTGTATATAAATGTGTGTGTAATGTGTAACTAGCTTTACTCGGCAAAAAGCCGTCTAAGGAGATAGAGCGATGGACACATACGCCACCAGTGTATCAGATACGCATTTATTCCCAAATAACATCCCCGCATCGTTCCAAAATCGATTGTTTAACCAGCTAGAATTAGATCCCAGGAGGAGTTATGAAATGTGTCTACAAAAATTACTCCTCCCCACTTTCCATTACGTTATTAAGTGTGATAATCCTGAGGCATATATACGTGTGGGCGTTACGTATGAGTAAGTGGGCGAGGGGAGATATCTGCATTCAAA
>WNGS01056191.1:390526-408456 GCA_020271785.1 Procambarus virginalis
TTTTCGCGAAGGTGGACTTGCCCAAATTGATGGTGAGGCCGGCTTTCAGGAGCTTGTAGAACAATCGTTGTAGCTGGAGCAGGTGTTCGCTCCAGGTGTTGGATGCTACACGATGTCGTCCAATAGGCGTAGGTGTTTTCCAAGCCCTGGATGACGCGGTTGACAGCTCTCTGAAAGGTGGCTGGGGCATTGCAGAGTCCAAAGGGAAGGCGATTGTACCTGTAGAGACCAACGGGTTATAAAGGCGGACAGTACCTTAGCTCGCTCCGTTAAACTCACCTGGTAGTAGCCCTTTAGTAGGTCTACCTGAGACAGGTAGCGGGCATTACCAATGGCATCCAGAATGTCGTCTACCCTGGGTATTGGGTAGGCGTCCTTCACTGTGACCTGGTTCAACTTCCTATAATCCGTACACAGACGGATTTTGCCGTGAGGTTTGGGTACCAGGATGCATGGTGAGGCCCAGGGGGACTCACAGGGGGTAGCCAGTCCATGGTCCAAGAGATACTGTACCTCAGCCCGCATGACTTCCGTTTTGCTCGGGCTGATTCGGTAGAATGGTTGGCGAATCGGCTGGGTGTCAGGTAGCAGTTGGATGTCGTGCTGAGTTACAGTACACTCTTGGGGTCATCTCGAAACAACTCTTGATATTCTCTGACGAGTTTGATTAGTGGAGCACTATTATCGTCCTGAAAATGATGTTGAAGGTTAGTAAGGATTTCCGAGTTAGAGAGCGCTGTCTCAGTGTCAGTGCTCTCGGAAGGAGAAGCAGGGAAGGTCTCACTGTGGCTGTATGGACCTGTAAATGAGGTGAAATTGGTTAACACAGTGGGAGGAACCCCATGGTAGGGCTTGAGTAAATTAATGTGGCACAGCTGGGTCTTCCGCCGCCTATCGGGGTCTCGAGAACGTAGTTGAAGTTGTTCCGGCACTCCTTAACACGGTAGGGTCCTGAGAACCTGTTCTGTAAAGGAGAACCTGGGATAGGGAAATAGGCAAGCACTAAGTCTCCTGGTGTAAACTTCCTTACTTTACAGTGCTGGTCGTAACGAGTCTTCATCCTCTCCTGGGCTTTCTGTAGGTTGTTGCTGGCAAAGGAATGGACCCTCTCTAGAATGTGTCGGAGATTTTGAAGATACTGGGGCACACTCTGATGCTCACTGAAGGTGTCATCACGTAGAGAATCCTTGAAAGCCTTGAGAGGTGTACGGCACTTACGTCCGTAGAGCATCTCATAAGGAGATACTCCTAGTGACTCGTTGGGAAGACTTCTGAAAATACACATGATGAGATCAATTTGCCTATCCCAATCCTTTGAGGTCTCATTACAGAACTTTTTTAAGAGTGCCTTGATGGTTTGATGACTACGCTCGAGAGAACCCTGTGAAGCAGGATGATAGGGGCTGGACAGTACCTGTTTGATGTTGAACTCCTCCAGAGTCCGTTTGAAGAGATCACTGGTGAAGTTGGTACCACAGTCGCTCTGAATCTCCCTCGGAAATCCATACTGGGTGAAGATTTTCAGTAGATTCTTCACCACTGTAGCAGCTGTAATATTTTTTACTGGAACTGCTATCGGAAATCTGGTGGTAGGACACAGGATGGTTAAGATATATGCGTTGCCTGCACTGGTCCGAGGCAAAGGACCAACGCAGTCGATAATGAGCTTGTGGAACGGTTCCTCAGGCACCTGGATGGGTATCAGTGGTGCTCTGGGAATGGAAACGTTCGGTTTCCCGGCTAACTGACACACGTGGCATAATTTGACATAAGTTTTGACGTCGTTTACCATACCTGGCCAGTAGTAGTCTTGTCGAATTCCATGGTAAGTCTTGTTGAACCCATAGTGTGACAAAGCGCCGTGGGCCAGGTGTAGAATCGTGGGCCGCAGGCTGGTGGGAATCACTAGTTGTTCAACGTTTGCCCAATCGTCCTCGTCCTTCAGTTTACTGGGTCTATACCTGCGATAGAGTATTTCGTTCTCCATAAAGAACCCAGGAACACTGTCGGATTGGGTTTCAGCCTGAAAGAATAATGGTGTCAATGTAAGATCATCTCTCTGTAACTTACGGAACTCCACCGCGGTCAGGTTAGGGGGTAGTTTCGAAGGGTCCTGAGGGACAGCGGTAGCAGTAGAGTCGGCTGGCTGTGGACGTGCAGCTTGAGCACGGGTGGTCACCATAACAGGAGGAGAACCTTCATCACTCTCTTGAACCTTTACTGGGAAATGTTCAAAAATCGGGTTATCCACCACAGAGTTGCTTACCTTGGATATGTCCTTGACGATCAGGTTGTTTGGTTGTTGGTCTTCTGCCAAGTCGTTGCCCAGGAGAAGTTGCACTCCAGGCATGGGAAAAGGCTTTTCCCTGACGGCGACTTGGACTTCACCGGTCACGAAGGGACAATCCAGGTAAACTCGGGCAAGTGGATAAGGAGTTGTAGCAGTAAGGTCAGTGATGAACACAGTCTCTCCTGTGTAGGCGACGTTGGGCACAGCCGATTTCAAAACGATCGATTGTAGAGCCGCTGTGTCCCGTAGGATCTTAAGTCCGAAACGTCCCTCTGAATCTGAACCGTGGGTAGAGATAGTTCCTGGATATAGATGCTTGGTAAAGAGAGAGAGATCATTAGCATGAACACCAACATTCATTACAGGCTTACCGGACTTAGGGTGAGTAGTTTTAGACTTAGGGGGTTCGACGTTACCTTTAGATTGGGACTTACCACATTTGTCAATGGTGTGTCCATATAATCGACAATACCTGCAGTACAGTTGAGAGGTACCTTGATCTGGGCTCGCTTTCTCGTAACTGTACCAAGACTTCTTGCTGGTAGGATCTGGAGTCAGCCGGTGGATGAGGCTGTAAGTCAGCTGACTTCGCACACTTCACTAACTCCGTCTCTTCCTTGTCTGCTAAGTATAGGCGGACAGGAGGAGGTACACGTCTCAAAAATTCTTCAACCAGTATGAGGTTGACAAGTTCTGAAAAAGTAGAGACATGTGCTGCCTCCAGCCATTTCATGAAATATCTTTGTTTGGTGTTAGCAAATTCTAAGAAGGTGGTGGTACTTGCCTTGACGTAGTCACGAAACTTTCGTCGATAGCTTTCGGTGGAGAGAAGGTAGGCGTCCAACACAGCTTGTTTCAGGGTGGTGTAGTCGTTTTCCGAAGCCAAAGTGCTGAGTGTGACTGCTGCTCTACCTGTTAAATGTACTCTGAGAAGGGTAGCCCATTGGTCGTCAGGCCAATTAAGTTGAACAGCAAGGGTCTCAAAAGTGGTAAAGAACACATCAACCTCCGTTTCGAGGAACGGGGGCATTAACTTACTTGCATGGGAGATATTGAAACTGGGAGGAAGACTAGCTGCCGCTTGTTGGAGTTGAGCTTGGTGTGCAGCGTCCCTCGTGAGTTCTCGGTTACGACATTCTAGCATTGCTTCTGCCTGTCGTTTGTCGTGGTCGCGTTGTATCTCGAGTCGCTGTTTGTATAAGGCCAACTCACGTTCACTTTCTTCCTTCTTCAGGGCAGCTTCTTCCTTTCTGAGGGCAGCTTCACGAGTTTGTTCTTCCTTTCTGAGGGCAGCTTCACGCGTTTGTTCTTCCTTTCTGAGGGCAGCTTCACGCGTTTGTTCTTCCTTTCTGAGGGCAGCTTCACGCGTTTGTTCTTCCTTTCTGAGGGCAGCTTCACGCGTTTGTTCTTCCTTTCTGAGGGCAGCTTCACGCTCTCTGATTGCAGCTTCACGCTCTCTGCTTGCAGCTGCTTCTTGTTGTTGCTGTAGCTCGATCTTGGCAAGTTCCAATTTGAGCTTTATCGCTCTCAAGTCATCTTTATCTGAAATAATGTACTGTTCATGAGTAGAAGAATCTATAATACCTTCATCAGCAAGGTGATCCAGTATCATATTATTAATGGCAAATTTGTTGGCTCCATCAGGAACTTCTAAGTGATACTCATGTGCAAGAGTTAACAAATCGACCCTCCTAGCGTGACGTAAGGTCCCTATTTCACTTTCTGGATCTGCTTTGAAAGCTTGTAAGCGGAACATGGTGAAAATATAGCAAAACAAAGGAGACGAATATAGTGAGAATATGGCGAGTGTCAGAAACAGGAAACGTGGCAACTGATACCTATCCTGTGGGGAATTATTAATAATTAAAGTTAATTCAAGATGGTAAATGAATAAGGTCGCAGGAAATCTTGTACCTGGTACTCACTATGGGAGGATAAAGGCAAGAAAATCCTACTAATTAGTGAAAACTAAGTTTAAAATACAAGTGAAACACTAAATGGCTTCAAAATAAATGAGGTAGTCCAAAAAATGTAGTCATACCTTGCCAAGTAACTATAGAACATAAGCAATGGTACCCACTGAAATTGAATATGGTATTTACAGAATTAGCGTTACTGTGAACTCATGGAGACTGCTCCTGGGAGCATGGAGTTCTATCAATTGATGATTCGTGAACAGTTCTTAGAAGCATGCGAATCGTCTCTGCGTGTCAAGCTCAAAGAGCAAGAAATTGTGTCAAATCTGTCTATGGCCAAGCAAGCTGATCTGTGGGCTGGGGCCAGGAGACAGGTGAAAGGGGTGAAGCCGCACGAGAAGCATCATGCTACAGGTATTGGCGATAGAGCTAAGCTTAAGACTGGTGTGTCGGGGGAGCAGGGAAACTCCTCCAACAAGCAGGTGCACAAGTGCTACACCTGTGGTAAGCCAGGTCATCGTGCAGCTGATTGCAAGGTAAAACCGAAATCAGGTTACATAGCAGGTGTGAGCTCAAGTGGTAAGAATCATCCCAACGTCAGAAAGGATCCACTAGCTTGGACCCTTGAGATGGTGGACGGAAATGTTAACGGAAAATCGGCGAAAATCTTCCGTGACAAAGGCGCCACTACTCACATGGTAAGAAAGAGCCTAGTACAGCCAGGATCTGAGACAGGGAGACATGTCTATGTCAAATTCCCAAATGGCTATACTAAAGAGATGGTGGAGGTGTATGTGTGGGTCGACACACCTTACATCAAAGGTAAAATCCGCGCCGTTCAACAGGAACGTGCTGTATATGGACTTTTATTGGGAAATGTTCCGGGAATCTCTGATTGCCCGAGTCCACCCTCGAAGAAAACGGGGGAGCGTGAGGACGCTGCTCAGCTGTATGCAGCCGTCCCCAGCCAGCTGATCCCAAGGGCGACTCGCCTGGGGATGACGTCACAGGGAGTGACCACACCCTCACCCAGTTGAAGTATAAGGGAGAGAAAGCAAAAGAACGCAACATGCTCCAACGCTACGAGGACCCTCCTGCAGATGGATCCAACAAGCCGAAGAAGCATGTAAGACGTAAAAACAGGAGAGGACCGCAGGGCTCGACATCGACAGGGCCGATCGACCACCCTCTGCTCTCAGCAACGATCGCCGGTGTCTCAGTGATAACCGCCGACGAGGAGGAAGGTCAGCCAGGTCTCTTCAATCAACAGCAGCAGGAGACACACCGAGATGTTAAGGTTGATGATCAGCTGTCTGAAGATCAAGTCGACCAGGTTACTCGACTGGTAGCAGAGTACAAGGAGGTACTCTCTGACGTCACTAAGGTAGCAAAAGTAGAGGGTTACCGCATACCTTTGCTAGAGCAGCAAGCGGTACGAACAAAACCATATCCTGTTCCTCATCACCTTGTACCACAGGTGAGAGAAGAACTGGCATCTATGATTAATGCGGGAGTAATAGAGAAGTCGACCTCACCATACTCAAGCCCGATGGTGTTAGTGAAGAAGCCTGGGGGAGGTGTGCGCATCTGCCTCGACTTCAGGAAGTTGAACTCCATCATAGAGTTTGATGCTGAACCGATGTTCAATCAAAATGAGATCTTCTCGAGGTTAGCTTCCAGTTGCTATTTCTCCAAGCTTGATCTGACAAAAGGATTTTGGCAGATTCCATTACATGAAGACAGTAAGCGCTGCACTGCCTTCATGACAAGCGAAGGTCTCTTCCAGTTCACAGTTCTTCCGTTTGGACTGGTGAACGCCCCAGCCGTGTTCAACAGAACTATGCGCAAGGTCTTGGGGGGAATTACTGGAGTAGAAGTGTTCGTGGACGATGTGCTCATCCACTCTGCTACGTGGGAAGAACATCTGACCTTGCTAAGGCAGGTGTTGGCAAGACTACAAGAAGTAGGAATGGTTGCAAAACCCACTAAGTGTGAGTTGGGGTGCAAGGAGGTCAGGTACCTTGGTCACGTGATAGGGGGAGGGTTCACCAGGCCGCTGCCTGAGAAGATCACCAAGATCAGTGAAGCCGCTCCACCCGCCACCAAGACTCAGGTTAAGTCATTCCTGGGACTTGCAGGGTACTACAGAACTTTCATTCCCAATTTCACGTCTATAGCAACTCCGCTAACTAATCTCACCAAGAAGAATGCACCTGTTAGAGTACGTTGGACAGAAATGGAGAACTCAGCATTCTCGACGCTCAAGAAGAAGCTGACTGAAGCACCCATCCTTAGACTACCAGATTCTACCAGGGAGTACATCCTTCGGACAGATGCCTCAAATACAGGTATTGGTGCTGTACTCATGCAAGAGTACGACGGTGAAATATGGCCAGTTGCGTACTCCAGTCGTAAACTGAGCAATGCTGAGCAGAAGTACTCCACTGTAGAAAAGGAACTCCTTGCTGCTGTTGTGGGAGTAAGGAAATTCTACCAGTATCTCTATGGTAAGCGTTTCACGTTTCAAGTAGATCACCAACCCCTCAGCCACATTGGCACGCTTAAAAACGCAAACCCTAGAATAATGCGCTGGGTGTTGTTCCTTCAACAGTTCACATTCCGCGTGGTTTACATAAAGGGAGCCGACAACGTAGGTGCTGACTGGTTGAGTAGGTCAGGGGTGATTAACGAGACGTCGAACGAGGGAGACATGAGCGAGGAAACGCAACGCGCATCACCAGACACTGGTTCCCAGTGTGTGTCTGATGTTTCAGGCATGACACAGGTGGAGAGAGGCAGTGGACAGACCAGCGCCACTCAGGGTTTCGAGGCGTTGAGCCGACCCAGACCTGGAGCTACGTCCAACCACAGTGCCTGCTCAAAACCTGAACAGATAGCCACATGTGATCCGGTGACTGAAGAAATTCCTCACTTACCAGAAGAGAATAGTCTAGACGAGGCCCCGCCTCGCCTAGCTGTATAGAAAAAGGGGTCCGCTGGACCCGGCCGCGCTCAGTGCACTCAGTTTGTGCACATGCCGTCAGCGGTTTGAGGTTGACCGAGCGCCACGCTGTGGAGCTCGATCTTTGTTGGGGGGTGATGTGGGAGTATGTCTCCCAAGATCCTCCCACAGCTGACTTGAATGGCATTGCAGTGCACAGATCTTCGTGCACAAAGCCTATCTCTCTTAATCCTGGATAGTTTTCTGGCATGTTGGGTATCTCCAGAATGCCCACTTAACCAGGAACACTGTTAAAATACGTAGGCCGCCGTATGTCTAGGCAGGAAGTAGATACAGGGAGCTAAGTATACTTGCTACCAAAGGGTCAGTGAGTACATGGCTGGTGCCCGCTGAGACAGAGGGGAAGGCGCCAGCAGCGTCTGACCTCTGGGGTCAACCGGCGCGATGTTGGATAACAGCTATGACGTGTTCATGACGTCACTCCTGCTACTGCTCATCGAACGAGCTAATATGATTGGTTCCCGCTCATTTGCTGCAATGCTATTGGTCAAATTGTAACTCCTTTTGTGTTGTGTGCCACGAGATGCCCGGCACCCTTGCAAACTCATTCACGTGAGAGAGACCATACGAAGAGGACGTGTTCTGTTCTACCGGCCAATAGACTGATCACCGTCTATCCCTCACCGTCAAGTTAACTCAGCGTCTTTGCGATATACCACACACTCGCCAGAATCACGAGTGGGAATATATTGTTTAGAAGCCTAAAGTGACAAATCTCCAGAGCGAAACAGACTGGTATCAGGTAACCCCTGGTGACAAAGATCGTTGTGAGTGACTCAGAGTGAACTAAGGCAGTGCCGCCGCCTAAGTAATCTGTGTGTGACTTTACCACAGTGTACCTGTACCACAGTGTACAGTGTAGTGCATGGTACTGCCGCCGCCAGCCGCCACCAGCCGACGCCAGCCGACGCCAGCCGCCGCCCTCACTCTGACGTGACGTCACCACCTTAGCACCGCCAGTGCCAGTGTGTGCGCGTGTGTCTGTCTGTTAAGCATACAGCACGCCCTACTCACGAAATCATCTCAAGATACTGCGAGTACCCTCCGTGTCTACGAGCGAAACCAGCTATCAGGCCACCTACGAGTGCTTGTATAAACGAGTCTGAGTGAGTGCGTAAGGAAAGGTACCTTATCTGTAAGTACAAGATCTTGTCATTGTTTATTGTGTCTGTGTTGATCTGAGGGATCAACCACAGTTCTCACCTTCTTATACCTGTCGCAGGTTATAGGTGAATCGACGGTGTATGCGTGTTTATCTGTGTGGTATCACAGCATTTCACTCGTCTGTGGATGTGAGCTTCACATACACCACACATTTAGTTATTGTGTGATTATTATTGTTTTTATTGCATATCATCATTACCGAGTATCCGGTTGGAACTCTTGTGATCCCTTTGCATACCGGCAGTTAGGTTGCCGTGTTAATGATTGGCTGTCAACTGTGTTAAGTTAGGTGTTTCTCCACGAGTGGATACGAGTCGATTAGCCAGACGTCAAGAGTCTCGCTAATGCAACCATAGCTTTGCTGACGCCAATCGAAAGTAAATCAAGCACCCTGTGTATTAGTGGTTAAGTTTAGTAAATAAACTACTGTTAAGCTTTATGCGGTGTTTCCGTTGAACCACTTCTGAATACTGCCAATATTACTCCAGCCTTCAGCTCTAGGTGTCTTCAACACCGAGTTGCCTGTAAGTCACTAAACTATAAATTTGATGAGGACCCTAGGAGTCCCTTAAAGTGTTACATCATTGAGGAGATTCCAACGACCAACGTGGAGCAGGACCAGGTGAGGCTAGTCTGAGAAGAGACCCACAAGGACTCTAACTCGACCTTGCTCCCAGGCCCTGTACGGTTGCTCTCGTATTTTCTATTTTGCTAATTCCGACAGCTTCGTGAAGCGTCTGCCACATGTACATTGGCGACGTACGCATTGCAGTCGTGACAGTAAAAAAAAAGAAAACCCCCACAGGATGATATCGTTGTAGCATCCAACACCTGGAGCGAACACCTACTCCAGCTACAACGATTGTTCTACAAGCTCCTGAAAGCCGGCCTCACCATCAATCTGGGCAAGTCCACCTTCGCGAAAGGTAAAGTGCGGTACCTGGGTCATGTTATAGGGAGTGGCAGCCTGGCTCCGTTAAATATCCACATTCAAGCAATCCAACAGTATCCACAGCCTACTACCAGGAAGCAGCTCCTGCGCTTCCTTGGTCTTGCTTCCTATTACCGTAGGTTTGTGAAGAACTTTAGCACTGTTGCAACCCCCTTAATCACCTTAACCAGTCCCAAGCAACGGTATAATTGGACCAGGGACCAAACCGTTGCCTTCGAACAACTAAAATTCCTCCTCTGTTCTAATCCTATTCTCGCCTCACCAGATATCAAGAAGCCTTTCATCCTCCATGTCGACAGCAGTGGTACCGGCATCGGAAGTGTCTTAATGCAGCAGCGAGGCGAGGAGGTTCTACCTGTCAGCTACTACAGTTGCAAGTTGAAGCCTCATCAGAAAAACTATAGTACTATAGAGAAGGAACTTCTCTCCATCGTCCTGAGCTTACAACACTTTGCACCATATCTGCACGGTGCTAGGTCCACTACCATCTATTCGGACCACAACCCTCTGAGATTCCTACATCAAGCCCAATTTAATAACCAACGTCTGCTGCGATGGGCTTTATATCTTCAAGGCTTCAATTTAAAGATCTGCTACATCAAGGGGCCTGATAACATCATCGCTGATGCCCTCTCCAGAGTGCATGAGGTAGAGGCAGCTCCACCTCCCACTCTACCTCCCGTGAACGTGACTCCACCAGAACCGCAGGCTTCGGGGGAGAGTTGTGACGATAATCTCTTCCCAGAGATTGAGCCTGCTATATCTTCTCATCGTCCCGTTCTCAACAATATGCAAGATATGTTTCATAGTGGATTAACGTATATATCAAGACAGCCACACGCACCTGCAACTCCCTCCTTCCCCCCACTTCTGCACACCTGGTCGCGCCGATTTCTACAGTCCCAGACAAACTGCTTGTTACTGGACACCCTGCATTCTCATTGGCCGTTAAACAACACACCACTCCAGCTCCACACCAATCACATTCCTCGCAAGCCATTGTCAGGACCGTCCAGCCATTCTCTCACCAGAATATCTAGTGCTCTCATGCTATGAACACCTAAGTTGACTCACCTCATGTGATCAAATAGAGGTTTATAGCTAGCGCATATATTCCCAGCACTAATATTATTTTGCTTGTTATTTTATGTCACTTCTCCTCCCTTTAACGTAATCCAGTTTTATGTTCAGTTATTCTTCCACTTGTTGTTCTGCACCATTAAGCCAAGATTTTGCCTTTATTTCAATTTGTTTTTTAGTGTTATTAAAGAGCATTATTTATTATTGTGTTTTATGTCTCTTCCCTTACCTTACCACAGATTATCAAACACGCAGTCATTCTTTTTTTTTCTTTTTTTTCTTTTTGTTTCTTATGTGTGACCTGGCATTAACATCTGCCAGTGGAAGACTGCCGACCACCATACTCCACTACTTTACCGTCACAATATATATATATATATATATATATATATATATATATATATATATATATATATATATATATATATATATATATATGTGACGGTAACGAGTTGGAAATGGTGGTCGGCAGTCTTCCAACTAACAGGTGTCAGTGCTGGGCCACATATAAAATATAAAAAAAAAGAAAAGGAAAAAAAAGAGAAAAAAAAAGAATGACTGCGTGATTGGTAATCTGTGGTGGAAAAATGAATAAACATGAAAATAGATTACGTTAATGGGGAGGAGAATTGACATACAAAGGTAAATAAAATATGAATGCTGGAATATATGCACTAACTATAAACCTCTATTTGACCACACAAGGTGAGTCACTTAGGTGTTCATAGTCTGAGAGCACACGATATTCTGGCTGGCAGAAACGCAAGGGACTCCAACAATAACTGGCGAGGACTTGTGATTGGCGAGAAACCGGAGTGGTGTGTTGGTTGGCGGCCAATGAGGAAGCTGGATGGCCGCAAGTCGCTAGTTAGGCAGTTGAAGGGTTCGGCGCGTCGACCAGGTGTGCAGCAGGTGCTGGAGTGGGGGGAGGAGGGAGTTGCTGGTACGTGTGGCTATCTTAATATATACGTTTAGCCACTACAAAACGTATCTTGTATATTGATGAGGACAGGATGAGATACAGAAATAGCAGGCTAAATCTCTGATAAGAGATTATCGTCACAACTCTCCCCCGAAGCCTGCTGTTTCGGGTGAATCATGTCCACTGGAGGTAGAGTGGGAGGTGGAGCTGCCTCTACCTCATGCACTCTGGAGAGGGCGTCAGCGATGATGTTATCAGGCCCCTTGATGTAGCAGATCTTTAAATTGAAGCCTTGAAGATATAAAGCCCATCGCAGCAGACGTTGGTTATTAAATTGGGCTTGATGTAAGAATCTCAGAGGGTTGTGGTCCGAATAGATGGTAGTGGACCTAGCACCGTGCAGATATGGTGCAAAGTGTTGTAAGCTCAGGACGATGGACAGGAGTTCCTTCTCTATAGTACTGTAGTTCTTCTGATGAGGCTTCAACTTGCAACTGTAGTAGCTGACAGGTAGAACCTCCTCGCCTCGCTGCTGCATTAAGACACTTCCGATGCCGGTACCACTGGCGTCGACATGGAGGATGAAAGGCTTCTTGATATCTGGTGAGGCGAGAATGGGATTAGAACAGAGGAGGAATTTGAGTTGTTCGAATGCAACGGTTTGCTCTCTGGTCCAATTATACCGTTGCTTGGGACTGGTTAAGGTGATTAATGGGGTTGCAACAGTGCTAAAATTCTTCACAAACCTACGGTAATAGGAAGCAAGACCAAGGAAGCGCAGGAGCTGCTTCCTGGTAGTAGGCTGTGGATACTGTTGGATTGCTTGAATGTGAATGTTTAACGGAGCCAGGCTGCCACTCCCTATAACATGACCCAGGTACCGCACTTTACCTTTCGCGAAGGTGGACTTGCCCAAATTGATGGTGAGGCCGGCTTTCAGGAGCTTGTAGAACAATCGTTGTAGCTGGAGCAGGTGTTCGCTCCAGGTGTTGGATGCTACCACGATGTCGTCCAAATAGGCGTAGGTGTTTCCAAGCCCTGGATGACGCGGTTGACAGCTCTCTGAAAGGTGGCTGGGGCATTGCAGAGTCCAAAGGGAAGGCGATTGTACCTGTAGAGACCAAACGGGGTTATAAAGGCGGACAGTACCTTAGCTCGCTCCGTTAAACTCACCTGGTAGTAGCCCTTTAGTAGGTCTACCTGAGACAGGTAGCGGGCATTACCAATGGCATCCAAAATGTCGTCTACCCTGGGTATTGGGTAGGCGTCCTTCACTGTGACCTGGTTCAACTTCCTATAATCCGTACACAGACGGATTTTGCCGTGAGGTTTGGGTACCAGGATGCATGGTGAGGCCCAGGGGGACTCACAGGGGGTAGCCAGTCCATGGTCCAAGAGATACTGTACCTCAGCCCGCATGACTTCCGTTTTGCTCGGGCTGATTCGGTAGAATGGTTGGCGAATCGGCTGGGTGTCAGGTAGCAGTTGGATGTCGTGCTGAGTTACAGTACACTCTTGGGGGTCATCTCGAAACAACTCTTGATATTCTCTGACGAGTTTGATTAGTGGAGCACTATTATCGTCCTGAAAATGATGTTGAAGGTTAGTAAGGATTTCCGAGTTAGAGAGCGCTGTCTCAGTGTCAGTGCTCTCGGAAGGAGAAGCAGGGAAGGTCTCACTGTGGCTGTATGGACCTGTAAATGAGGTGAAATTGGTTAACACAGTGGGAGGAACCCCATGGTAGGGCTTGAGTAAATTAATGTGGCACAGCTGGGTCTTCCGCCGCCTATCGGGGGTCTCGAGAACGTAGTTGAAGTTGTTCCGGCACTCCTTAACACGGTAGGGTCCTGAGAACCTGTTCTGTAAAGGAGAACCTGGGATAGGGAAATAGGCAAGCACTAAGTCTCCTGGTGTAAACTTCCTTACTTTACAGTGCCGGTCGTAACGAGTCTTCATCCTCTCCTGGGCTCTCTGTAGGTTGTTGCTGGCAAAGGAATGGACCCTCTCTAGAATGTGTCGGAGATTTTGAAGATACTGGGGCACACTCTGATGCTCACTGAAGGTGTCATCACGTAGAGAATCCTTGAAAGCCTTGAGAGGTGTACGGCACTTACGTCCGTAGAGCATCTCATAAGGAGATACTCCTAGTGACTCGTTGGGAAGACTTCTGAAAATACACATGATGAGATCAATTTGCCTATCCCAATCCTTTGAGGTCTCATTACAGAACTTTTTTAAGAGTGCCTTGATGGTTTGATGACTACGCTCGAGAGAACCCTGTGAAGCAGGATGATAGGGGCTGGACAGTACCTGTTTGATGTTGAACTCCTCCAGAGTCCGTTTGAAGAGATCACTGGTGAAGTTGGTACCACAGTCGCTCTGAATCTCCCTCGGAAATCCATACTGGGTGAAGATTTTCAGTAGATTCTTCACCACTGTAGCAGCTGTAATATTTTTCACTGGAACTGCTATCGGAAATCTGGTGGTAGGACACAGGATGGTTAAGATATATGCGTTGCCTGCACTGGTCCGAGGCAAAGGACCAACGCAGTCGATAATGAGCTTGTGGAACGGTTCCTCAGGCACCTGGATGGGTATCAGTGGTGCTCTGGGAATGGAAACGTTCGGTTTCCCGGCTAACTGACACACGTGGCATAATTTGACATGAGTTTTGATGTCGTTTACCATACCTGGCCAGTAGTAGTCTTGTCGAATTCCATGGTAAGTCTTGTTGAACCCATAGTGTGACAAAGCGCCGTGGGCCAGGTGTAGAATCGTGGGCCGCAGGCTGGTGGGAATCACTAGTTGTTCAACGTTTGCCCAATCGTCCTCGTCCTTCAGTTTACTGGGTCTATACCTGCGATAGAGTATTTCGTTCTCCATAAAGAACCCAGGAACACTGTCGGATTGGGTTTCAGCCTGAAAGAATAATGGTGTCAATGTAAGATCATCTCTCTGTAACTTACGGAACTCCACCGCAGTCAGTTTAGGGGGTAGTTTCGAAGGGTCCTGAGGGACAGCGGTAGCAGTAGAGTCGGCTGGCTGTGGACGTGCAGCTTGAGCACGGGTGGTCACCATAACAGGAGGAGAACCTTCATCACTCTCTTGAACCTTTACTGGGAAATGTTCAAAAATCTGGTTATCCACCACAGAGTTGCTTACCTTGGATATGTCCTTGATGATCAGGTTGTTTGGCATATTGGCATATTTTGGCATATTTGGCATATTCAATTGGCATATTTTCGGTATGAAAAAACGTAATTTAACACTGCGAATACGTGCAGAGAGCCAGAATTTGAATCCAAAATATGGCTCAAAGGTCGACATTGGGATGTTTGGCATATTTTGAAAACTACAGAGGGGTTTGGCCAAAATGTGACCCAACGACGCTCTCAGTAATTGGCATATTTTCGGTATAAAAATTCGCAATTTCAAACTGCGAATATGTGCAGAGAGCCAGAAATTGGCTCTCAAATATGGCTCAAGCGTCGAATTTGGGATGTTTGGGATATTTTGAAAACTGCAGGGTGGGTTGGGCAAATTGTGACCCATCGCCGCTCTAAGTAATTGGCATATTTTTGGTATAAAATTCGTAATTTCAAACTGCAAATAAGTGCAGAGAGCCAGAATTTGGCACCAAAATATGACTCAAGCGTCGAATTTGGAATGTTTAAGATTTTTTGAAAACGGCAGGGAGGGTTTGGTCGAAATGTGATCCATCGGCGCTTTCATTATTTGACATATTTTTGCCATAAAATTCGTAATTTCAAACTGCAAATACGTGCAGAAAGCCAGAATTTGGCTCTAAATATGGCTGAAGGGTCGAATTTCGAATGTTTGGGATATTTTGAAAACTGCAGGGGGGTTTGGGTAAAATGTGACCCATCGCTGCTCTCAGTAATTGGCATATTTTCGGTATAAAATGTCGTAATTTCAAACTGCGAATACGTGCAGAGAGTCAGAATTTGGCTCCAAAACATGGCTCAAGGGTCGAATTTGGGATGTTTGTGATATATTATAAAACTGCAGGGAGGTTTGGGCAAAACGTGACCCATCACCGCTATCAGTAATTGGTACATTTTCGGAACAAAAATTCGTAATTTCAAACTGCGAATACGTGCAGAAAACCAGAATTTGGCTAAAAAATATGGTTCAATCGTCGAATTTGGGATGTTTGGGATATTTTGAAAACCGCAGTTGGAGTTTGGGCAAAATGTGACCCATCGCTGCTCTCAGTAATTGCCATATTTTCGGTATAAAAAGTCGCAATTTCAAACTGCGAATGGGTCACATTTTGTGACCCATTCGTTCCCATTCGTTCCCATTCGATCCCATTCCCATTCGGGAAATACTACTATATAGTCCATTATTCGTTCAAGTCACATAAATCAATGTGTTCTCATTAGAATTAACTAAAATGTTCCAGATTTTCCGTGTATGTTACAGAAAGAAGATGTACTGCAAAAACAGCTCTAATGCGGCTGAAACGTCGAAATTTGCAATAAAATCAGAGTTTCTCTCCTTGGATACGGATTGTCAGTTTATTGTTATTAATTCATTACATATGCGACATATCTGATGTATACGCGTAATGATTGCAAATTCACATTAAATACAATATTTCAATTAACCATTCGTACCTCGTTAAATTAGCGAGTAAGATATTGATTAGAACAGAAACCCTGTTTTTATTGCATATTTCGACGTTTCAGCCGCATTAGAGTTGTTTTAGCTCTAATCAGACAAGTTGCCGTTACCTCCACCGCATCAGCTCTAATGCGGCTGAAACGTCGAAATATGCAATAAAAACAGGGTTTCACTCCTAATCAATATCTTAGTCGCTATTGTAACGAGGTACGATTGGCTGATTGAAAATAATGTATTTAATGTGAATTTGCAATTAATTACGCATATAAATCAGATTTGTTGCATATGTAATGAATTAATAACAATAAACTGGCAATCCTTAAAAAGTGGGAAAAACGACGAGATAGTTCATTATTCGTTCAAATCACACATATCAATGTGTTTCATTAGAATTAACTAAAATGTTCCAGATTTTCCGTGTATGTTACAGAAAGAAGATGTACTGCAAAAACAGCTCTAATGTGGCTGAAACGTCGAAATATTCAATAAAATCAGGGTTCTCTCCTTGATACGGATTGTCAGTTTATTGTTATTAATTCATTACATATGCGACAAATCTGATGTTTACGCGTAATTAATTGCAAATTCACATTAAATACATTATTTTCAATCAACCATTCGTAACTCGTTAAATTAGCGAGTAAGATATTCATTAGGAGAGAAACCTGTTTTTATTGCATATTTCGACGTTTCAGCCGGAATAGAGCGGTTTCAGCTCTAATCAGACAAGTTGCCGTTGCTCCTCCGCATCAGCTCTAATGCGGCTGAAACGTCGAAACATGCAATAAAAACAGGGTTTCTCTCATGATCAAATATTACTCGCTATTTTAAGAAGGTACGGTTGGTTGATTGAAATATGTAGTGAATTCTTTCACTACATGCGAGAGCGGGGGCTTATACCCGCCGTTTACCTGTTGGAGCTTTCTTTGTGCCAGAACATTGCCGGAGACTGGAGGAGGTCCATCGGTAAACGGCGGGAGTAAACCCCCACTCTCGCATGTAGTGAACGAATTCACTACATATACGATATATGATGCAAACTCGTATTTAATTGCAAATGCACATTAAATACATTATTTTCAATCACCCATTTGTATCTCGGTAAAGTAGCGAGTAGGACATTGATTAGGAGAGAAACCTTGTTTTTATTGCATATTTCGACGTTTCAGCCGCATTAGAGCTATTTTAGCTATAATAAGACTCCGCATCAGCTCTAATGCGGCTGTAACGTCGAAATATGCAATAAAAACAGGGTGCTCTCCTAATCAATATCTTACTCGCTATTGTAACGAGGTAAAAGGTTGATTTAAATAATGTATTTAATGTGAATTTGCAATTAATTACGCGTATCGATGAGATTTGTCGCATATGTAATGAATTAATAACAATAAACTGTCAATCCGTATCCAAGGAGAGAAACCTGATTTTATTGCATATTTCGACGTTTCAGCCGCATTAGAGCTGCTTGTGCAGCTTTCTGTAACATACATAATCTTTCTGTAACATACACGGAAAATCTGGAACATTTTAGTTAATTCTAATGAAAACACATTGATTTGTGTGATTTGAACGAATAATTGACTATCTCGTCGTATTTCCCACGTTTTAAGGATTGCCAGTTTATTGTATTATTTCATTACATATGCGACAAATCTATCTCGTCGTTTTCCCACGTTTTTAAGGTTGCCAGTTTATTGTATTAAGTCATTACATATGCGACAAATCTGATGTATACGCGTAATTAATTGCAAATTCACAATGAATACATTATTTTCAATCAACCATTCGTACCTCGTTACATAGCGACTAAGATATTGATTAGGAGAGAAACCCTGTTTTTATTGCATATTTCGACGTTTCAGCCGCATTAGAGCTGATGCTGAGGAGGCAACGGCACTTGTCTGATTAGAGCTAAAACAGCTCTAATACGGCTGAAA
>WNGS01056192.1:0-10146 GCA_020271785.1 Procambarus virginalis
CATACTAATAAGTGCATCATTAGTGCTTTGTTGGGTCTGACCATATTGGCAAGAGCTAAGTATATTGTGTTTTGGCTAGATCAGAGTAAAGCTGCTTGTAGATTAATTTCTCAAATATTTTTGACAGGTTAGCAGGATTGATATAGGTCTGTAGTTGTTAACATCTGTGAGATCACCACATTTGTGTACCGGGGTTACTCTCGCTTTTTAGAATATCTGGAAAGGTTGGAGTTCAAGTGACTTGTTGAAGAGCAATGCAATTGCAGGGGCTAAAGATCTGGAGGCTTTTTTGTAAATTAAAGTTGGTATTTCCTCAAGGCACTAGACTTGGTTTTAAGGGAAAGGATTATCTCATTGACTTCATGGAATATAGGCTTTAAGTACAGAACTGTGGATAGTTACCTGTAAGATAGCGTTAACACCAGTACTGGAGATGGAATATCGTTCGCAGGGATGAACCAATAGAAGAAAAACCTATTGAACTCAATAGCAGATAGAGGCTGAAAGCTGACCATCGTTATTGGACAGGAGTGTATGTTTGTTATTTAGAATCTTCTTTGATCCCAATATTTGTGAAATTGTGCTCCATTTTTTTAATGTTTCTCCTTATTTGGGAAATTTATCCTCGAGTATTTAGTTTTAGCTCGTCTAATTATCTTAGATAGTAAATAACGAGTAATTCTTTGAGAATTCTTTGGAGACAATACTAATCTATACTTCTTCTCAAGGTCATGTTTTTATATTAATGGATTTAAGTATTCCCTTTGTTAGCCAGGGATTGTTAAGCCTTTTGGTTGTGACTTGTTTGTAAGCATAGGACAGTGGTGTTATAAGGCTAAGGGTTTTTTGAAGAAAGATTGCACTGCTAGGTTGATGTCCCCTATGTTACCTAACTCGGACTCCCAATTGACATTATCAGCAGCACTTATAAAATTGGCTAATGCAGTTTCATTGTGCAGCCTAAAACTTAGCTTCCTTGATTCTAGAGGTGGTTTGCTAATGTTAGTTAAGAGAAATGTGGGGTAATGGTCTGTAGTGCTATCGGTGATTATACCTGAAGTAAGTGGAGAGGTTAAGTTTGTCCAGATGTGATCTAGAGACGTGGCAGTACTATCAGTGATTCTAGTAGGTCTAGTGATTAAGGTATGAGGAAGCAGGAATTCATACAGTTAAGGAAGCTAACAGTAGTAGGGTGTTCAGGCTCGCAGAGGTCAATATTAAAGTCCCCTGCGATAATTAGATGGTTTTTGTTCAGTCTGTTATCGAGTATTAGGTTTCTGAGGTTGAGTTGAATTCGGACACATCAGTGTTAGGAATCCATAGACTGCGCCCACAGACAGGACAGACTCGGCACCCTTGACTCTGAAGCTAGCGAAGATATACTCCCCACAGGAGTCTCTAGTTCTAATTTCTTTTAAGCAGTAAGTTCATGGTGGTAGTAAAGAGCAATACCACCACCTCTCTGAATTTGACGACAGTTGTGAATTGCCGAGTAGTTAGGCATGTTAAAGAGTTGAGTAGTGTCCTCTTTAACCACGTTTCAGTAAGTATAATAAAAGAGAATTTGTTGTCAACAGTTTCAATCAAGGCACTAACATCATCGAAATGTTTACCTAGGGATCTAACGTTCAGGTTGATTACAAGATATTGTGATTATGATTAATACATTGTTAACATCTTGTGCTGCAAAATAACTGCAATTTAGATCATTAAAATGATGATTGTCATAGATAGTGGATAAGAGGTTTAGTTCAGGGTCTATACTTGACTGCATAAAGAGGCTGGTTACAGGAAAACAAGGCAGTTGTGGCAAATACAATGTCGAATTAAGCTATAAGTGGGGAAAATATATAAACAATACTATACAAAACAAACACAAAATGAACAACAAAGAAAAAATGAGGTAGCTAACAAGGGTCTTACAAGGGTACAATGGAGTAAGGGAGTATGGTGAGGCTAGGCAACCTAGGTAGTAAATGACTCAGAGAAAAAACATATAAACACAGACTATACAATACAAAAGGTATAGATATACAAAATAAAGATATAAACAAAACTATACAATACAAAACAAAATGAACAAAAAAGAAATTGAGGTAGATTGCTTACAAGTATTCTCAGGTACACTGAAAGTAACAATATGCTATTTGAGACACAGGCAAAGCCAGGGTACACTGGAGTAAAGGAGTATGGCGAGTATGGCGAGGCTAGGCAAACTAGGTAATAGAAGAAATCAGAGAAAAAGTTGAAAAATAAGCATAGGACAAATTTAGCAAATGATTATATAATATAACTAGTTCAGTTATGACTGTACAATTATTAAGAACTAAAGGAATAATTAAGACAATTAATTAAGTCCAGTAACAAGACTAGTAAAGAGTAATTTAGAAATTCAGCTAAAAGTGAAACAAGGAGACTTAAGTTACCTAGCCCGCACTAGGTGACAAGGGGGTTAATTAAGTTGATTCATTGAGAGTGACAATAAGGTGAGGCAACCACTTTGGGAGAGGAAAGTGTTGAGGTTCTCTTCATTAGTAATTGTAAACATTTTCCCCTCAGCAGTCTTTTCTCACTTTAATCAATCCATCTCTTACAAGCACTGATGAATCGCCTCTGGGTTTTGATGACGGATTTGACGCAGGCGGTAGAGGAGTTGCTGTCTTTTCCTAGTCAAGTACTCGTTGATGTATATTCCCTTCCGTTGGGATGCAGCTTTAATCTTCATTCTGCCCGAAACGCTTCATTCTTAATCTTCATTCTGCCCGAAACGCTTTGCGTAATAGTGGCTTTAGGCATTGTATTACTAGCTCTATCTATAAATCCATCAATGTTTGTATCTCACCTTGTATGTATATACTTTACCTGAATAAACATTTGATTTGATTTAGTTTGATTTTGACAGGACGATGAGGGTAATCTTCAAGAAGTGGAAGAGAGATAAGAGGAAAATAAAGGATAATCTACAAGAAATTAAACAGTTAATGTATATTGTTAGTATGAATGTATTATAGCCTTATCAGACTTGGAGGTGTCGACAGTCATCATGGAACCAGTGCTGAACACGTGAGTGGGCCCTGCTGTGATGGCGTCGTCTTTCATCACGTCACCTCAACATTAATGGCAATTATTACTAATAGTGTTGTCCCGACTCCAACCTGCCGAGATATTACAATGTAGATATGTACAACTACACTAATTATAGTTATTATGATTTTATGGCTAATCTATGAATCAGTTTACTAGTATCATGAAAGTAACTCATTTTGCCTGAGAATCATTCCAGATGACTTACCTAAAATGTCGTACATTTGGCAATAAAGAACAAGGTATAGACGGAATTTTAAATTAATTAAGCACTTCCCTGTTGCTTTCGTAGTCGAATCCGTCCGTTAATTTAAGTACTTATTATTTCAAATACCGGCAATGTGATTCAAGTGACACTGACAAAATTTACGTGTATTAGCTGGGAAGGATTGATGTGCAATTAATAGCTACTCCTCCTTCCTGGGGACATGCCCCAAGAAAATAGTTCCTTTTTAGTTTTATTAAAATTGGGAGAAGTATATTTCAGTCACTTGATAACTAATAATTAAGTGTAATTTGTCAGTTCCAGTCCTGAGACTGCTGAATTAAGCATTTATTGATTAATTATATTCATTTCGGCGATGAAGAAACATAATCTCGTTTTCTGGAGGAATTGCAACGAGTACAGTTTTCTTGAATGAGTAACGGAAGTAATTTTTTTAATTTGGATAATACAAAATCAGCAGTAATATAATTTTCTGCATATTATATTAGAAGTTAGTAATGTTGTCGGAAATATCTGACATGTGGTGCTGAGCACTGTTATGACAGTAGTAGTAAATAGTAATGGAGCATTGTTGTGAGAGTATAAAGTACTGGAGTAAGTGCGGAACTGAAACACTGTTATGACGGTGGGGGTATCATTGTACTGGACCACTGTTGTCACACTGCTAGTATAATAGTACTAGATTAAATGTGGTACCGGAGCACTCTTTTGGCAGTCGTAGTATAATAGTACTGGAGCACTGTTGTCACAGTGGTAGTATAATGGTACAGGATCACTGTTGTCACAGTAGTAGTATAATGGTACAGGATCACTGTTGTCACAGTAGTAGTATAATGGTACAGGATCACTGTTGTCACAGTAGTATTATAATGGTACAGGATCACTGTTGTCACAGTAGTAGTATAATGGTACAGGATCACTGTTGTCACAGTAGTAGTATAATGGTACAGGATCACTGTTGTCACAGTAGTAGTATAATGGTACAGGATCACTGTTGTCACAGTAGTAGTATAATGGTACAGGATCACTGTGGTCCACAGTAGTAGTATAATGGTACAGGATCACTGTTGTCACAGTAGTAGTATGATGGTACAGGATCACTGTTGTCACAGTAGTAGTATGATGGTACAGATCACTGTTGTCACAATGGTTGCATAAGGGTACGGGAGAACTACTTTGAGAGTGGCAGTATAATGGTACTGGAGTAAATGTGGTGCTAGAGGACGCTCGTAACAGTTGTATATTATGTACTTGTATATATTATATATATATATATATATATATATATATATTATATATATATATATAATATATATAGATATATATATTATCTTATATATATATATATATTATATATATATATTTTAACCTAGAAGGGGTACCACCTCTGGTGCAAGTGTAGGGACCCATAGCCTCGGAGAAGAAAATAAAGAGTACTCAGAGAAGACCTTGTGGATCCTCACTGAACACTTTGATATTTTCTTCTCCTACCACCCCTATTCTTTTGGTATGTGTGTATATTTATCTAATTTTATTTGAAATGTCATTACACAAAAAAAGTTACAATATTGATTACATGCAGGGTACAAGGCTGCTTGTCACAATTTGAATAGCTCCTCAAGCTCCTCAATGGTGGGCAGGAACCATGGATGCAGTGAGCATTTCCTCTCTGGATTGCCACACTAAGGCGCTGAAAAGAAAACTGGCAGCCCTAGGTCTCTAGTTGTTTCGATATATATATATATATATATATATATATATATATATATATATATATATATATATATATATATATATATATATATATATATATATATATATATATATATATATATATATATATATATATATAAAAGTTTGTGAGGGTACCACCTCTGGTGCCAATGTGGGGACCCATAGCCTCGGAGAAGAAAATAAAACGTATTCAGAGGAGACCTTGTGGTTTCTCACTGAACACTAATATTTTCTTCTCCTACCACCCCCATTCTTTTGTATGTACACATATATATTGCTTTATTTGAACTGTGTTACAAAAAAGGAGTTACATATAGGTTACAAAGATGGTTATCATAGGTTGTCGAGTTCCTCCAGCTCCTCAGATGGCGGGCAGGAACCCTGGATGCAGTGCGCATTTCCCCTCTGTATCGCCACGCTGAGGCGCTGGAAAAGAAAGCTGGCAGCTCTAGGGTCCCTTGTTGTTTCAATGAGCCTAGAACCCAGTTCCTTCAAAAACTGGTAGCACTTTTACCCCAGGCGCCGAGTGTCTCAGAAGCAATGGGGACAAAATTGTAGTGGTGATCAAGTTCTCTATACTTACGGGATTTGGCTGCTTCCCTGTGGGTGGCAGCGCCACCTGGTTGTGCAACACTGAGGTCAATGTAGGTGTTAGCCAGGGTTGATACGCACGTGTAGTCCCATACCAACTGCTTGCCATTCTTCCAGGGGTTCACTGTGATACCATCCGGGCGACCAATAAGAGCATCAGAGTTACGGGGCGTTAGGTAACGAGGCTCTCTCTCGGCTGGGCATCCAGCTGTGGTGAGGCTCCTCTTGATGATGTCGTTAACTTCACTGTGCCTCGAGTGCCATCCTCCCGTGCTTTGGCAGAGTAGGCCATGGTGGCCGTACCTGTCAGCCACCACCTCGCCGCAAATACACCTATATCTGGTGTGGATTGGGGCAGCAAGGCGGAGGGCCACAGCAATTCGGAGGGCGTGTGGTGTGAGACGCGTGCCAGTTGCCGACATTGGGGTTGCTAACAGGAAATCCCCTGCATGAGGGGCTGCTACTGCTGTGAGGCGAGCAATGTCGTGCTGTGTTGATGCAGCACCCAGGCACTCTGCAGCAACTTTGTCTACAATGGGGCCATCCCAGCTGGATTGCCTGTGGGCTTTTGGGGATGGTGGTTGAGGTGATGGGCCTGCACGAGAGGCCCACTCTGTGGCACAGCGTGTAAAATTGGGATCATGTACACCTGCCAGCTGATGTAAGTGGGCAGGTAGAATTTCCTTCACAAGGTCGTCGGATGCTGATAAGGAGGACAGGAAGGCTGGAACAGCGATTTGCGTTGCTGTTCGAACTCCGAGGCCCCCAAGTCTTACGGGAAGAGAGGCTTGTTTCCACTGCAGGTCATCAAAAGAGAGGTTAAGGGCTTTTTCTAGCATTGATTTCAGTAACCGGTCATACTCACTTAGTTTTTGGCTACTGTAAGATGGTGAACACCTCAGAAAGTAGGTTAACCTGGGGAGGGACAGACATCTGGTGATGAGGTAGAGTGCATCATGAGCATCAATATCCTCAATCCTCCCATCCATCCTCTTAAGGTCGGCGATTTTCTTATCAAGGACCTCATCGATGGCTTTCAACCCCAGGGGAGCTCCTAGGAGTGTGCTGTCTTCAGGTTTAGTTTTATGGATGTTTGGCAGAAGACCCTCTATTCTCTCTACGATGCCCTGGTTGGAACATATTATTTCACATTTAGAAGGGTTCAGGGTGAGGCCTAAAACTGCACCTTGCTCCTGGATTTTTCTGATGTCCTCCAGGAGGGAGTCTTGGGAACCAGCTAGGGTACCATCATCCAAGAACCAGATGTTAAGCTCGCTGGACAGGACCTCTGTGACTTGTTTGATGACTAAGCAGAAAAGGAGAGGAGCAAGGGGGTCACCCTGTTGGACGCCTTCCCGCGAGTCAATTTCATGTTCGCCAAAAAGTAGCTTAAGATCCATACTGTAGCATGAATGTACGAAAGGGTAGAGGGAAGGGAAATGACTATGAACCGCACGGAGTACAGCATCCCTCCGCACCAAATTGAAGGCATTTTTGAAATCTAGCTTGATAAGGGCCTTTTCGTCTGTGATATTGGCGATGAAGGCTCGAGCTGCATGGGCTGCCGCCTCACACCCTTGTGGAATGCCAAACCCAAGCTGTTTTGGCTTCAGCATGTTGGCCGCTGCATCACTAACTGTTCTTGCGGCTGCCTTTGCGACGAGACGCCGGAGAGAATTGCCCACAGCTATTGGCCTGATCCCTCCATCCTTTTTCTTTAGAGCACAGAGGGATGCTCCAAAAAAAATAGGTCTTATGGACGGTGGTATGTTGCCAGCTAGACATGTGTTGGTGAATCTGGTTAGTTCCACCAAGAGGTTCTTTGCAATGTCACCCAGTGCAGGGTTGAGCATTTGCTTGAGGTGGTTGGGTTTTAGTCCTGTGAACCCACCTGCTGATCCGGTTGGGAAGGACATGGCTGCTTTATGGACCACAGATTCAGCCACCCAGAGAGGTTCTGCTCCGGTAGCCCCCACTTGTACAATGTCGTCCTCACTCGGAGCCCTGGCAGGGTGTTTCTCCCTTAGGGCTTGAGCTGTTGCGGCATCTCTATCGGCAATTGAGTCCTCACTGGTGATGACTCTTATTGCGCCAATAGTGTTTCCTTCTTCTATTTTCTTGGTGACTGATGTTCTGATTTTTGATGTCTCGGATATGGCACTGTTGCTCTTCCTGCCGTGGGTGTTTCTCGCTCGAGTGGAAAGGCGCACCTGGTTGTCCTCCCTGGGAAAATCATTTATAGCTTTGATGATTGAGGCAGCTAAGGTTTTGTCTCTCCTTGCAGGGGTGGCTAGACATATATTGCCAAACAGTAGGAGGTTGTGCCATGCTTGGGTAGTTCCAGGAGAGTCGTTGACCTTTCTCAGGAGGGCAGATAATTTGGCTGCTGCGTGGGGGCGGGCTGCTTTAGGGATGTGTTGCAAGGTTCTGGCTGATGTTGCTTTGATAGCCTCTAATAAATTTTCCGTGGGAATGAAGGTCTGGGAGGTGTTTTGCCTGACGGGCGGTGTGGGCTGTTGATTGGTGTTCTCCCTGGGAGGGCGCCCAGAACCCAAACACCTGGCTCCGTTGTGGTAATGATTGCGCACATTACCGTCACTCGACCGGATAAGGCATACCCTGTCACACGTCTGACATCTGCCTTGTCTACCCCTGCTTGGTGGCTCATCTTGGCTTGGAGAAGCCTGGCTGGCTATTGAGAGCTGCGACATGGGCGGGCGCTGGGCGGGCACTAGGCGGGAGGGTGGACGGCGGGTGGAGACTGGAGGGTGGGCGGCGGTTGGAGGCTGGGGGCATGATCAGCTGGCCGTGGCACTCACTACTCAGATGAGTGGTAATACATATACCACCTCTTATACAAAGTGTGGGTATACACCCACTACACAATATGTGGGTATACAATGGGTGGGTGGGTGGCGTAGACACACATGGGAGCCTCCCGGCATCTATGGGCGGGTGGCAAGGTGGCCTCGTGGGTGGGGAGGCGACGTGGTGGGGTGGGGAAGGAGGGGGAGAGCAGGTACTTCCCGGCCTGGGCGCTGGGTGGGGGCGGGGTCAGGGCGACACTAACACTGGTATAATTCCCCGTATATCACTGCACAATGATGAATGAATCATACACTTGTAATCTGACTCACTGCACGTGTGATGTACTCACAATATGATAGATATGTTGCGCCAATTATCGCTGACAACGTAACTTGTTCAACAAAACTTTCAAAACTTTCAAAAAAGAAAAACACAAAACACTATTTGGCACACACGTAACCCGCACCTCTCTCTCCTGACCACACAACACCCCTCACTCACCCCCACCTCCCCTCACTATGGGAGGCCTACAGGGTCCATCCTGGCTCCTCACTCCAGCCTCCATGACTCCACACTGCCAACCCACCTGTTTTGATAAGTTTTCACATAGATGGTACACCGTAGGCACTTCCGGCCACTCCCACGTCTGCTTGGTGTATTCACGGTGAATATGGTTGAGTCTTGGTACGGTGAGGCCAAGATGTCTCAGGGTAATGGCTGAGAAAGCAGCAGCTCCTCCGCCACACGTCCGTCCCCTATCCCTCTCCCTCCTATATATATATATATATATATATATATATATATATATATATATATATTATATATATATATATTATATATTATAATATATATATATTATATATACTATATATATATATATATATATATATATATAATTATATATATATATAATATATATATATATATACCTAGATATACTATATATCTACTATTAATATATATAATAAGCACTTATAAGTTTAAAGATCTGAAATACTGCTATTATGTTACCCAGTGGCTGTTAGTGTGCGGTACACTTAAGCAGATCAAATATAATAACGGCTTCTCGTTTGAATTGTGCAAATAACACTACTGAAGATTTGCAGTTTCTGAAATAATGTGCAAAACCCCGTTGCCAAACATGGATTGCGGGTGGGGAAGTCTGTAAGGGACATGGGAGGTCTAGTTGCAGAGCAGCTGAGAGTTCGGCGGAGCAGTAATACTTCGGGTCTGTTCTTGTCTGTCTCCTGGTCGGGGGGTGCTAGTGGAACTGTTCACAATGGCGGGGCCAATTCACAGTTCGTGAGAGACTCCACCGGACACACAATATAGACTGTGGACTGAAAAGCCTAACAAACATAACGTAAGTACTGGATATAGACATGCTGAAGGGAATGTGCTCAGCGAAGGGAATTTCAAGCAAAATATGAATGGGCTAATATTGATAAATATATAAAGTGACAAATGTATACTCTCATCTTGTAAATAAGGAATCACAAGAACATGAAATACTTGATGTTAATCTTGTTATAACATGGCTTGTGGCCATTATTGAGGTGTTACTCTACATCAACTAAAAGAATATCCATCGACAGGTGTGGCATGAGATTAAGTAGTTGTGCCTGGAACTGAATATACTTGCGTGAACAAGTCTGCTCTCAAATATTGTACAACAATGATGAATAAATGTCGTTGCGGAGATA
>WNGS01056207.1:0-10275 GCA_020271785.1 Procambarus virginalis
GAGATAAAAGAAAGAGTTAGTGAGGCAGACCCAGACATAGTGGCAATAGTGGAAACTAAAATAAATGACATGATCTCGGATGCAATCTTTCCGGAGGGGTACCAGGTGATAAGAAAAGAAAGGACACAGAGACAGGGAGGAGGAGTGGCACTCCTAATAAAGCGGAAATGGAAGTTTGATGAGCTGGAAAATCCGGGTACCAATGAAAGCACGAGCTCCATACATGGTACTCTGACAGTGGATGGGAAGAAGATTGTAATCTTGATACTCTACAATCCCCCACCAAACAGTAGAAGGCCCAGGCAGGAGTACGAGGACAGCAACAAGGCATGTATAGATGAACTGCAGAGGGCAGCAACAATAGCGCATAGAATGAAGGCGAAGCTACTGGTCATGGGGGACCTAAACCACGGAGAGATAGATTGGGAAACGAGGAATCCCCATGGCGGGGAGGAGACCTGGGGAGCGAAGCTGGTAGACGTTATTGACAGGAATTTCCTAACACAGCATGTGAAGGAAGATACTAGGGAAAGAGGAGGGGATACGCCCAGCCTATTAGATCTCATCTTCACCCAGAATGTAGAAGACATCGAGCAGTTGGAACATGAAATACCACTAGGAGCCAGTGACCATTGTGTCCTAGTCTTTGACTACATGATGGAGCTTAAAATTGTGACCAACGGTCAAGAGGTAAGGGGAAGGAGAATTGATTACAGAAAAGGGGACTACAGAAGGATAAGGGACTACCTGGGAGAAGTGCAGTGGGAGGAAGAGCTTATAGGAAAAACAGTGCAAGGTATGATGAACCAAGTCATATTGAAATGCAAAGAGGCTGAAGAGAGATTTATTCCAACAATAAAGGAAAAAAGCAGGAGGGAATATAATAACCCATGGTTTGATAGACAATGTAAGGAAGCAAAGGTGAGAAGCAGGAGGGAGTGGAGGAAGTACAGAAGACAAAGGACAGAGGACAACAGGATTAGATGTAACAGAGCTAGGAATGATTACATTAACATAAGACGAATGTCGGAAAGAAATTATGAGAATGATATTGCAGTCAAAGCGAAAAAGCAACCTAAATTACTACATAGCCATATAAGAAGGAAGATGTCGGTAAATGACCAAGTGACAAGACTGAGGAAAACAGAAGGGGCATATACAGAAAGCGACAAGGAAATCTGCGAGGTACTGAATGCAAATTTCCATGGAGTGTTCACAACCGAGCCTGAGCAGCTCCCATTGTTAGAAGCGATTACCCTAAATGACAGACTATCAGACATAGAGGTGACAGCAGAGGAGGTAATGAAACAGTTGACAACACTGGATGCAAACAAAGCTGTTGGACCAGACAAAGTATCACCGTGGATACTTAAAGAGGCAGCGCAGGCTCTCAGTGTGCCTCTGGCAATGATCTTTAATGAGTCACTTATGTCGGGAGAATTGCCCAGTTGCTGGAAGGAGGCAAATGTCGTACCGATTTTCAAGAAAGGTGACAGGGAGGAGGCACTTAACTACAGACCCGTATCATTGACAAGCATCCCCTGCAAAATACTTGAAAGAATAATTAGGCTAAGACTTGTTGAGCACCTGGAGAGCATTGGGTTTGTAAACAAGCACCAACATGGTTTCTGGACAGGGAAATCATGCCTAACAAACCTTTTAGAATTCTATGATAAAGTAACAAGGATAAGGCAGGACAGAGAAGGCTGGGCAGACTGCATATTTCTTGACTGCCAAAAGGCCTTTGATACAGTACCGCACATGAGACTGCTATACAAACTTGAGAGGCAGGCAGGAGTAAGCGGAAAGGCCCTAGAATGGGTGAAGAACTACCTAACAGGAAGGAGCCAGAGGGTAATGGTAAGGGGCGAGAAGTCGGACTGGAGAACAGTAACAAGTGGAGTACCTCAAGGATCGGTGCTGGGACCAATCCTCTTTCTAATTTACGTAAATGACATGTTTACAGGAGTGGAGTCATACATGTCAATGTTTGCGGATGACGCAAAATTAATGAGAAGAGTTGTGACAGACGAGGATTGTAGGATCCTCCAAGAGGACTTAAACAGGTTGCAGAGATGGTCAGGGAAATGGCTACTGGAGTTTAACACCAGTAAATGTAAAGTTATGGAAATGGGATCAGGTGATAGGAGACCAAAGGGACAGTACACAATGAAGGGGAACAGCCTACCTGTAACGATTCGAGAAAGAGATCTGGGAGTGGATGTGACACCTAATCTAACTCCTGAGGCACATATAAATAGGATAACGACAGCAGCGTACTCTACACTGGCGAAAATTAGAACTTCATTCAGAAACCTAAATGAGGAGGCTTTTAGGGCGCTTTACACTGCATACGTGAGACCCGTCTTAGAGTATGCCGCGCCATCATGGAGCCCCCACCTGAAGAAACACATAAGGAAACTGGAGAAGGTTCAGAGGTTTGCGACGAGGCTTGTCCCAGAGTTACGAGGGAAGGGATATGAAGAGCGACTGAAGGAACTGAACCTTACGACACTAGAGAAAAGAAGGGAGAGAGGAGATATGATAGGGACATATAAAATACTCAGGGGAATTGACAAAGTGGAAATAGATGAAATGTTCACACGTAATAATAACAGAACGAGGGGACATGGGTGGAAACTGGAAGCTCAGATGAGTCACAGAGATGTTAGGAAGTTTTCTTTTAGCGTGAGAGTAGTGGAAAAATGGAATGCACTTGGGGAACAGGTTGTGGAAGCAAATACTATTCATACTTTTAAGACTAGGTATGATAGGGAAATGGGACAGGAGTCATTGCTGTAAACAACCGATAGCTGGAAAGGCGGGATCCAAGGGTCAATGCTCGATCCTGCAAGCACAGATAGGTAAGTACAGATAGGTAAGTACACACACCAGGAAGGAGCCAAAGAGTTACGGTAAGGGGCGAGAAGTCGGACTGGCGAACAGTAACAAGTGGAGTACCACAAGGATCGGTGCTGGGACCAATTCTATTTCTTGTATATGTTAACGACATGTTTACGGGTGTAGAGTCCTACATGTCGATGTTTGCGGATGACGCAAAGTTGATGAGAAGAGTTGTGACAGATGAGGATTGCAGGATCCTCCAAGAGGACCTGAACAGGTTGCAGAGATGGTCAGAGAAATGGCTACTGGAATTCAACACGAGCAAATGTAAAGTTATGGAAATGGGACTAGGAGATAGGAGACCAAAGGGACAGTACACAATGAAGGGGAACAGCCTACCTGTGACGACGCGCGAAAGAGACCTGGGTGTGGACGTAACACCTAATCTATCTCCTGAGGCACATATAAATAGGATAACGACAGCAGCGTACTCTACACTGGCAAAAGTTAGAACATCATTCAGAAACCTAAGTAAGGAGGCATTTAGGGCTCTTTACACTGCCTACGTGAGGCCAGTCTTAGAGTATGCCGCCTCATCATGGAGTCCCCATCTAAAGAAGCACATAATGAAACTGGAAAAGGTTCAGAGGTTTGCAACGAGACTCGTCCCAGAGCTACGAGGGATGGGGTATGAGGAGCGCCTGGGGGAACTATGCCTTACGACACTAGAAAGAAGAAGGGAGAGGGGGGACATGATAGGAACGTATAAAATACTCAGAGGGATTGACAGAGTGGACATAGACGAAATGTTCACACGGAATAGTAACAGAACGAGGGGACATGGATGGAAGTTAGAAACTCAGATGAGTCACAGAGATGTTAGGAAGTTTTCTTTTAGCGTGAGAGTAGTGGGAAAATGGAATGCACTTAAGGAACAGGTTGTGGAAGCCAATACTATTCATAATTTTAAAACCAGGTATGATAGGGAAATGGGATAGGAGTCATTGCTGTAAACAACTGATGCTCGAAAGGCGGGATCCAAGAGTCAATGCTCGATCCTGCAGACACATATAGGTGAGTACATATAGGTGAGTACACACACACACACAATTTATTTAGGGTTGATAAAGACAGGCTGTTTAACACAAGGGGCACACGCACTAGGGGACACAGGTGGAAACTGAGTGCCCAAATGAGCCACAGAGATATTAGAAAGAACTTTTTTAGTGTCAGAGTGGTTGACAAATGGAATGCATTAGGAAGCGATGTGGTGGAGGCTGACTCCATACACAGTTTCAAGTGTATATATGATAGAGCCCATTAGGCTCAGGAAACTGTACACCTGTTGATTGACGGTTGAGAGGCGGGACCAAAGAGCCAGAGCTCAACCCCCGCAAGCACAACTAGGTGAGTACAACTAGGTGAGCACAATATAATAACCCATGGTTTAATAGACAGTGTCAGGAAGCAAAAATGGCCAGCAGGCGGGAGTGGAGGAAGTACAGAAGACAAAGGACAGAAGACAACAGGATCAGATGCAACAGAGCTAGGAACGATTACATTAACATTAGACGAACATCGGAAAGGGACTTTGAGAATGATATTGCAATCAAAGCGAAAAAACAACCTAAGCTACTACACAGTCATATAAGAAGAAAAATGTCGGTGAACGACCAAGTGACAAGACTAAGGAAGGCAGAGGGGGCATATACTGAAAGTGACAAGGAAATCTGTGAGGCACTGAATGCCAGTTTCCATGGAGTGTTCACTACCGAGCCTGAGCAGCTCCCATTGTTGGAAGGGGTTACCCTAGATGCAAGACTATCAGATATAGAAGTGACAGCAGAGGAGGTAATGAAACAGTTGACAACTCTAAATGCATCTAAAGCAGTTGGACCAGACAAAGTATCACCGTGGATACTAAAAGAAGCAGCGCAGGCCCTCAGCGTGCCTCTGGCAATGATCTTTAATGAGTCACTTATGTCGGGAGAATTGCCCAGTTGCTGGAAGAAGGCAAATGTCGTGCCGATCTTCAAGAAAGGCGATAGGGAGGAGGCACTTAACTATAGACCTGTATCACTGACAAGCATCCCCTGTAAAATACTGGAAAGAATAATTAGGCTACGACTGGTTGCACACCTGGAGAACATTAGGTTTGTGAACAAGCATCAACATGGGTTCTGGACAGGGAAATCGTGCCTAACAAACCTTCTGGAATTCTATGATAAAATAACGAGGATAAGACAGGACAGAGATGGTTGGGCAGACTGCATATTTCTGGACTGCCAAAAAGCCTTTGATACAGTACCGCACATGAGACTGCTATTCAAACTCGAGAGGCAGGCGGGGGTAGGGGGAAAGGTCCTAGCATGGATAAGGAACTACCTAACAGGAAGGAGCCAAAGAGTTACGGTAAGGGGCGAGAAGTCGGACTGGCGAACAGTAACAAGTGGAGTACCACAAGGATCGGTGCTGGGACCAATTCTATTTCTTGTATATGTTAACGACATGTTTACGGGTGTAGAGTCCTACATGTCGATGTTTGCGGATGACGCAAAGTTGATGAGAAGAGTTGTGACAGATGAGGATTGCAGGATCCTCCAAGAGGACCTGAACAGGTTGCAGAGATGGTCAGAGAAATGGCTACTGGAATTCAACACGAGCAAATGTAAAGTTATGGAAATGGGACTAGGAGATAGGAGACCAAAGGGACAGTACACAATGAAGGGGAACAGCCTACCTGTGACGACGCGCGAAAGAGACCTGGGTGTGGACGTAACACCTAATCTATCTCCTGAGGCACATATAAATAGGATAACGACAGCAGCGTACTCTACACTGGCAAAAGTTAGAACATCATTCAGAAACCTAAGTAAGGAGGCATTTAGGGCTCTTTACACTGCCTACGTGAGGCCAGTCTTAGAGTATGCCGCCTCATCATGGAGTCCCCATCTAAAGACACATAATGAAACTGGAAAAGGTTCAGAGGTTTGCAACGAGACTCGTCCCAGAGCTACGAGGGATGGGGTATGAGGAGCGCCTGGGGGAACTATGCCTTACGACACTAGAAAGAAGAAGGGAGAGGGGGGACATGATAGGAACGTATAAAATACTCAGAGGGATTGACAGAGTGGACATAGACGAAATGTTCACACGGAATAGTAACAGAACGAGGGGACATGGATGGAAGTTAGAAACTCAGATGAGTCACAGAGATGTTAGGAAGTTTTCTTTTAGCGTGAGAGTAGTGGGAAAATGGAATGCACTTAAGGAACAGGTTGTGGAAGCCAATACTATTCATAATTTTAAAACCAGGTATGATAGGGAAATGGGATAGGAGTCATTGCTGTAAACAACTGATGCTCGAAAGGCGGGATCCAAGAGTCAATGCTCGATCCTGCAGACACATATAGGTGAGTACACACACACACACACACACACACACACCACACACACACACACACACACCACACACACACACACACACACACACACACACACCCCTACCCGGCTACTGTTACCTCAACAATAGGCAGTCCGCTAAGCCACACAATTTAAATGCAAATTGTCGAACTTTCTCTCTTGAATTCGTTTAGATTGAGGAAGCAAACATTATGTCAGGGAACAGGTGGTCACCTGCAGCCTCCCTCACCACCCCTCTCTCAGCTTCCTCCAGCACGTTAGTGTGTGTGTGTGTGTGTGTGTGTCCTGTATCTTTGGCTGTTCAGTGAGAAACCTAATCAGTGCCACACCCTGGACAGTGCCACACCCTGGTGAGTAAGGTGATGCAGAACATTGGTGCTAAATACTACTACACACTACAGACACCTGAGCCCCGCTCCTGTGCCAGGTAAGTTCACTACGGGTTCACCATAGCCCGTGCTACTTACCCCGCTCCTGTCAGGTAACTTACGGGCTCACCGCAAGTTCCAAGCCCGTGTTACTTGGAACTTGTTCAAAGTAGTTGAATCTACAACAACAATAATACAGGCTCCGTGCTGTAAAAATCGTGTTCGAAATAACGTCTGTGGCTGAACAGATGTTTCAATAATTAGAACAGCCTAATATAGCAATATCTTTTATTTATAATGCTCTGCCTCATAACTGTGTGTATATACGTATGTTTCTCTCCCGCGAGTGTGTATATTGGCTTTAATATGCCCTAGTATATTGCCCAAGTGTTACGACTCTTGGACAAGGTGTTTGATGGTGGTGGTGTTCTGGGCGCTTCTCCCGATCTGCTGGATTATCATAGCAGTAATTATGGTGTTGTATGGTGGTCTGGCGAGTGACACCTTACCTTGAGGTTACCTTGAGATGATTTCGGGGCTTAGCGTCCCCGCGGCCCGGTCCTAGACCAGGCCTCCTGGACAGACATGCCCCTGACTCGTTCCTGTGGCGTTTCTGACCCCTAATCTGCCTCATTGATATGTGATACTGGCTTGGGTAGGTAGGTAGGTAAGCCAGGAGGGGAGGGGCTGTTGGTAGGTAGGGAACAACAGTACACAAGAAAGGAGGGGGTAAAAGTAAAATGGGGGTTGGGTGGGGGTGGGGGGAAGGGGTAGGCTCCTATTTTCCACCGGTACTTCGACGATTTTGGGGGCCCTTGCCTCGGGGCCGACCATTCTGGTGATGGGTGACTCCATTTGTCTGAGGCTGAGAGCTTACATAACTCCCTCACTTTGTCAAATATTATTGTCATCACCGGGCTGTATATATCACCTCGTGTCCCTGGAGACGCCAGGCGGCGCTCCCTTACTCTTTGGTTTTCCTCCAATATATATATATATATATATATATATATATATATATATATATATATATATATATATATATATATAATATATATATATATATGAATCACGTGTTTATTTTTCGTGATTTTTCGTGACACATATATATTAAATAAAATTTTCATATGAAAATATATAATCACGTGGTTCATATATAATCACGTGTTTATTTTTCGTGATTTACATATATATATGAAATATAATTTTGATTATCTTTTTGAAGTGTTTTTTTTGTGTTGATATTTTACTAAATTTGCTTCTTATTTTCAGGTGGGTAGTGAGGCAGTTGGTAGTTACCTAGTTGTGCTTGCGGGGGGTTGAGCTTTGGCTATTTGGTCCCGCCTCTCAGCCGTCAATCAACTGGTGTATACTGGACACTGGTGGCGAGGTCAGGTGAGTGCAGAGCATCACTGTGAGGGGTAGTTCAGGGTATCTTTATACAAGTTTACAATCAGGAGAGACCTGGGTAAATACTGGTTTGAAAACTTAGTTGCTAGTTTACGCAACCAATTACCCGGGTGATATAATAGGCGTGGGGCCGCTGGAGTGTGTCAAGCGTGGGTTAGACCGGCGGAACAAGACCGGCGGAACAAGACCGGCGGAACAAGACCGGCGGAACAAGACCGGCGGAACAAGACCGGCGGAACAAGACCGGCGGAACAAGACTCCCGGAACAAGACTCCCGGAACAAGACTCCCGGAACAAGACTCCCGGAACAAGACTCCCGGAACAAGACTCCCGGAACAAGACTCCCGGAACAAGACGCCCGGAACAAGACGCCCGGAACAAGACCGGCGGGAACAAGACCGGCGGCCGAGGGCGACATTCTCAAGTCGGAAGACGTAGTTGAGGTCTGATGATTGCCTTAAGACAGTCCAGGTAGACCTTGAGGTTGTAACTGTAAATGCACTCAGCGTCTCTACCATTCTAGCGCACTCACTACGCACTAATAACATGGGTTAAACAGTGCACGTGACCAAGCTCCTTCAGGAGACTTGCAATGTTTACGAAGTTCTATTTTCAACTTTGTATTTCTTATCAATAATATATAAGGCTGACGTGAAGATGATTGGGCCTCGCACCGGGTGTCCCACACCTGTACCCTCCCGGTACCGTCCCCACACACCTGTACCCTCCCGGTACCGTCCCCACACACCTGTACCGTCCCCCACACCTGTACCCTCCCGGTACCGTCCCCACACACCTGTACCGTCCCCCACACCTGTACCCTCCCGGTACCGTCCCCACACACCTGTACCGTCCCCCACACCGGTACCCTCCCGGTACCGTCCCCACACACCTGTACCCTCCCGGTACCATCCTCCACACCTGTACCCTCCCGGTACCGTCCCCACACACCTGTACCCTCCCGGTACCGTCCCCACACACCTGTACCGTCCTTCACACCTGTACCCTCCCGGTACCGTCCCCACACACCTGTACCCTCCCGGTACCGTCCCCACACACCTGTACCCTCCCGGTACCGTCCCCACACACCTGTACCCTCCCGGTACCATCTTCCACACCTATACCCTCCCGGTACCGTCCCCCCACACCTATACCCTCCGGTACCGTCTCCACACACCTGTACCCTCCCGGTACCATCCTCCACACCTGTACCCTCCCGGTACCGTCCCCCCACACCTGTACCCTCCCGGTACCGTCCCCACACACCTGTACCCTCCCGGTACCATCCTCCACACCTGTACCCTCCCGGTACCGTCCCCCTACACCTGTACCCTCCCGGTACCGTCCCCCAACACCTGTACCCTCCCGGTACCGTCCCCCGACACCTGTACCCTCCCGGTACCGTCCCCCCCACACACCTGTACCCTCTCGGTACCGGCCCCCTCACACCCTGTACCCTCCCGGTATCGTCCCCCCCACACACCTGTACCCTCCTGGTACCGTCCCCCCACACACCTGTACCCTTCCGGTACCGTCCCCCCACACACTGTAACGGGGGGGGGTGAAATTGAAATAAGGAGTAACTAAGAAGTGAGTAGGAGAAGTAGAAGAGATAGAAGGGTAGATAGGTAGAAGTAGGAAAGTAGATAGTAGAAGTAGAAGAGTAGAAATTAGTAAATAGAAAATAGAAAATGCTGCCACCATCCATTCTAGGTCATTACATACAAGACAAGGAATGGAACTTGCCTGTATCAACATAATACCCTCAAGGATGTTTCAAGAGGTATGCTCCCTCTGTATCATGTACTCATTCAAATCTCTAGGGAACAAAGTTAAACACACTTTAAATAATAACTTTCAATTATATTTCACATACTAAGTATCAATTTAAGCAATTCAACTAAAATGGTAATATTCAAAGTGAGTCATCATCCAAGAATTCGAGAACCCTACAACTCGACTGCCCCTGATCATCACACAACACCTGTTTAGTGAACACGACAAAGTCCCTCAATGTTCAACTCACCAAGTGTCTCCGAGTCTTAAGAGTCTCCGTGGAATAGAGGAAGGGGGGGGGGTCTGTAGTTGACAGAGACGGTCCCGCCCCCGCCGGCAGACCGCCTGTCTAGACGGCTGGCCGCTGCTGTCTGTTCTTCTGTCTATGGCTCTGCTTCTGCTGTCCTTCTCCTCCTCCTGAATCGATATCTCTCCGAGTATATATTGGGAAACC
>WNGS01056213.1:0-10601 GCA_020271785.1 Procambarus virginalis
AAAATTTAACCCTTTAACTGCGCAACGCGCCTGCAGGCTCGCGTCTGGTTTGCGCAACGCGCCTCCGGGTATTTGTGTTTTTCACGTTCCATTCAATCTCCCGCGGCTACACGGGTTCACATCAGCTTCCTCAGGGCTTTGTAAACAGACGCCATCTTTAAAAAAAATCGTGGTCCACATTCCCGGGTGTGGGAGCCTCAGTAGTGTGTGAGCAACCAAGGCTGGCGCTCGCAGCATGAGCGCACAGCACTGCTGTTCAGCGTGTGACCACAGCATCGCCTAATAATGTCAAAATATATATATAACTTGTATCATTTAGCCATGATAGTGTTATAGAAGAGCCTGAGTGTGATAATGACTGGGTACAATGTTCAATTATCAGTGATTCAATGCTGTTCACGATGTTCACAGCACCACAGCATTATTTCGTCCATCTAGGAATTTTCAAATGATTTCTTAGGTTCCTTTTCAAAATAAACGTGTGGTCAATTATTCATTTACAGGAATTAGTGACCAGGATTGTGATAATAGCAGGATTGTGGTTATAATTAGCGTGTGCGTAGTATTGTGGAAGGAGGAAAGTTTGGTGAGGGAGGGAGGGCGAGAATTGAGGTAGCCTCATTGTGTGTGTGTGGCTGCCACTCTTGTTTTGCTCACCATAATAGCTTAGTGGTTCGCTATGGGCAACACATATGTACATGGGTATATATAGTGTGGTATATAGTGTAAGAACAGTAACAGGAGAATGTTGAGAGGAGCTATTTTGGTGAGGGAGGTGACGTAATCGTAGCGTCGTCTGCTGTCTGCTGTGTGATTTTTCATGCAGTGTATGGTGGCCACTGTACTGTTTGGACACAATACCGGCTTACTTGCATAGTTCTGGTAAATAAAACATGTAGATAGGTATATAGAACATGTGTAATAAGAACTATAACAGTATGGTGGGAGGAGCAATGTTGGCGAGTAAGATGTTGGAGTGAGGGAGACTGGCTGGGTGTGGCTGCTCACTCGAGGTGTTCTGAGTGTGTTGATGGTGAATGTATATAGTGTGTGACAGTGTGTAGTGTGTAAATAGATTATATGTATACATAAATTAGCATGATACATAGTAAATATGTGCAGCATATGTGTACACAAGTGTCATGCACGTAACACAGTGTCTTCGGACAGTACGGTTGTTTACTGCCATAATATAGTGTACGTGTTCACTATACATAGGATTAGTACGTAAAAACAAATAAAATGTATTTGAAACTGTGCGAAAAAATGAACGAAAATATATTCGCGGCAACTCGCGCGCCCGCCCCGACCGCCCCACCGCCCCGGGAGCTTACAGCACGGGCGACGGGGAATCATGACGTCAGCCCCAACTTACGGACCCATAGCAGCCAAAGAAGTACAATTACGACTTTTTTTTTACATACCCATACTGGGGAAGGGTTTTTGACACTTTAACCCTTAAATGGCGCATAGCTATATACCATTTGACACCACAGGCGCATACAAAAAAAAAAAAAAAAATTATTTTTCTTCCTAACCTGTTAATTTGTGTTCACTGATCACGGGAAAATAATAAAAAAATCGTAAGTTGAATATATTGGCCGCTATAGGGCAGGGAAGTCTGGCACAAAACAGGCGCTCACTCAGCATGCGTCCCAGGCGGTCTGTTGATCGCCAGCTGTCAGGCCGGAGTTGCCACAAAGAGATAATTGCCTAATTATTTCAATGTCTCTGATTGATTTTTCGTAGTTTTTTTGCTGTAATATTATTCAATAGTGTGTAGTGTGATATATTTATATAATGAAATGGGTGAATCATCGCTGTACTCAAAAATATGGTGTGCTTATTGTTGATTCAATTATGTTCATCAAACAGTGAACAAATACTTTGTCGGTTATTACACTATATACACAGGTTATATATAAGTATCTGCATGTTTTGTTCACCATAACGAACCACTAAGTTGCTATTATGAGTCAAAAAGTAACGAGGAGTGACCGCCGTGTACCAGCCAGCCACTCACGCCCTCCCTCAAGTCATCTGACTCGCCCACATTCTCCTCCCACAATACTGTTTTTGCCTTTATTCACTATATACAGACGCTATATATAAGTATCTACATTCGTGTTCACCATAACGAACCACTAAGTTGATATGCTGAGTGGCAGTGGCAGGCAGTGGCAGCCGCCACTGGCTGCCACTGCCACTGATGGACCTCACAGTCAGCTGATGGCTGCCGCCCTCAAGGCCACACGCACTAATATTTCTCCTCCAACAATACTGCTTGTGGTGTTATTACGCTATATACACACATTATATATAAATATCTACCGGTTTTATTCACCAAACTTGTACAAGTAAACTGGTATGGTGCCCAAAGACGTGATCACCAGTAAACAACACGATAATTCCTGCAGACGACGCTCCTCTCACCAAAATGGCGGCTCCCAACCTCCTACTCTTGCTGTTATACTCTCTATACACACGTTATATATAAGTATCTACATTTGTGTTCACCATAACGAACCACTAAGCTGGTATGGTGAGTGCAGTCAATAAAAGGTGGCCACACACAGTCAGATAACAACGCCACCACCCTCCCTCCCACAGCATTACTCCTCCCTCCATGGAGCACAGCGCTAAATATCATCACAATCCTCTTATTATCAGACCCATGGTCAGTTTTATCACAGTCAGGGGTCTCTGTAATAATATTATCGCTACATAATAGCATGAACAAGTATATTATGGCATTTTTAGGCGATGCTGTGGTCACAAGCTGAACAGCAGTGCTGTGAGCTCATGCTGCGTGCGTCAGGCTTGGTAGCTTACTCGATACTGAGGCCCCTAACACCCGGGAGTTTGGCCCACGATTTTTTTTAAAAATGGCGTCTGTTTACAAGAGCCCTGATGAAGGTGTGGGAAACCCGTGTATCCGCGGGCCGTTTAAATCTTGCGTAGTACTCCAACGCATCATATGATGCGACGCGCAATTTTCTGCAAGTCGGTCAACGCATCATATGATGCGATGCGCAATTGAAGGGTTAAAAAGAAAAAAGAATTTTTTCCAGAGAATTTATTTCCTGCGCCACCACGGGGGTCATATTTGGAGGCAACGCAGTTAAAGGGTTAAGTGTGTACATAGTGTTTAAAATTAAAGTTGCAGTAATTCTAGTGTACAATAGTTTTCATTGAACTGTATTGTAGTACTCAACATACAGCAAAACTACTTTTAATAATACAGTGCTAATGGCTTAATGCACTGCAGTACCTATTTACTGTAGAGCATTCACAACTTCACAAAACTTCAAGATGGGCATAACTCCAACAATAAGGTAAAAACATGAATTACAGTATTTTTTAGTAGAGTAGTAAAATATAGGTATAGTATGTAATATGATAATGCATTTTTATTGTGTACAAGAAAAAAAAAGACACTGACGCAAAACGCCTCCTGAAGGTCACCTCTTGCAACGAATCCAACGCTCCAACGAACTGGGGGTGGTCCCATATAGTACGTTGAATCGAGGTTGTACTGTATATTATATATATATATATATATATTATATATATATATATATATATATATATATATATATATATATATATATATATATATATATATATATATATATTATATATATATATATATATGCAAACAAGCCTGAATGGTCCCCAGGACTAGATACAACTGAAAACTCACACCCCAGAAGTGACTCGAACCCATACTCCCAGGAGCAACGCAACTGGTATGTACAGGGACGCCTTAAACCACTTGACCATCACGACCGGACATAAGGAAGTGATAGCCGAGGCTATATGAACCACTTCCCCGCCGGCACTCGGATGGTAATCTGGGCAAAGCATTTTATCAAATCACCTATTTTTTTTTTTCCTCACGTGTTGCCCAAAAAAAATGAGGTGATTGATAAAATGCTATGCCCAAGATTACCATCTGAGTGCCGGCGGGGAAGTGGTTCATATAGCCTCGGCTATCACTTCCTTATGTCCGGTCGTGATGGTCAAGTGGTTTAAGGCGTCCCTGTACATACCAGTTGCGTTGCTCCTGGGAGTATGGCTTCGAGTCACTTCTGGGGTGTGAGTTTTCAGTTATATACTATATATAAGATATATATATATATATATATATTATATATATATATATATATATATATATATATATATATATATATAGATATATATATATATATATATATATATTAATATATATATATATATATATATATATATATATATATATATGCAGTCTCAGTATATATACTATACAGTCTCCGTGGTGTAGTGGTAAGACACTCGCCTGGCGTTCCGCGAGCGCTATGTCATGGGTTCGTATCCTGGCCGGGGAGGATTTACTGGGCGCAATTCCTTAACTGTAGCCTCTGTTTAACGCAACAGTAAAATGTGTACTTGGATGAAAAAAACGATTCTTCGCGGCTGGGGATCGTATTCCAGGGACCTGCCCGAAACGCTACGCGTACTAGTGGCTGTACAAGAATGTAAACAACTCTTGTATATATTCAAAAAAAAAAAAAAAAAAAATATATACACACACACACACAACACACTAGGTAATTACACTTAGGTAATTACCAAAAGGTGTGTGCGTGTGTTGCGTTCGCTTTGCGACCTCAGCACAAAAAGTGGTAACGCTCTCGAGCGCCGTGATAACGCTAAAGTGTTAAGAAAATGTGTGACGTATGGGAAGAATTGCAATGTTTTGTTAAAAAAACTCACCCAGATAAAGCTGTAGCAGGCTGTTGCATTGACCTTTTAAATGACAATGTGATGTCTTACTGCAGACAAGTGTTAAAATGTAGGGAAAAACAAGTGTCTTTAGACAGAGTCTTAGTAGGACAAGCAAGTCTTAGTGGTATGCAGGCAAAACGTGTCAGAGTGTGCACAGAAAAGATTCAAAAGGTGACACCCCTAGGGTCAACACTTGCATCAGAGGAGCTCCAGCATATTTCAACAATCCTAAGTATTGTAGTACAGGTTGATGATAGTGAGTGGTGTCCCAGAGAACATAAAGGTATAGTGCTTTTGAAAAATAGGTGAGATAACAGGAATGTGCTAAGGGAAGTGAAAAATCAAATGAGAAAAAGTTGCCCCTAGTGTTTCCAGTGCAGAGAAGAACATTCAAGATGGCCACCGGCAAGAGGAAAAACAAAACAGAGCTTGATTTTGCGGGATTCAATGAAGAAAGCATTGATATTAGCAGTCTACATAACAAGTTGGTAAAATTAGATACTATAGTGAACTCTCATGTAGAAATAATTAGTAAATTGAAAGAAAGTAATGACCATTTGAATAGCAAAGTTTTATGTCTTGAGGATATAGTGAAAGACTTGTGCAAGGATAAAAATCAATTGGAAACAAATTGCAAAGCCATGGAAGAAGAAAATAAACTCTTAAAAATAGCTTTGGAAGAAGTTAAAGTAAATTTAAACATAAATGACTACAATAGGTTAGGTAAGGAAATTCAACAGGAGAAACAGCTTTTGTCAGCACAGATGGAGGAAGTTACACAGGGAATAGAACAGTGCAAGAAAGATATGCAACTCACCTATGCACAAGTGGCCAAGGAGAAGGAAAAAATTGAAGAAGCAGTAAAGGAAGTCAAACACTGCAGCAACCAAGATAAAACAAACATTAGGCTGGAAGTGAGAAAGGAATTGGCATCTAACCCGAAGTTGGTGCAAAACACAGTTGATCGGAGTAAGTCCCTGATAATTTTTGGTTGCAAAGAAAAGGAGATAACATCTAGGTCAGAAAGAGCTGTAGAAGAAGCGAAAGTAGTAGATAAAATTGTTGGCCTCGTAGAAGGTCTTACAACCATAGAGAATGTGTGCGACTACAGGAGAATAGGCAGATACGTAAAAGGGAAAGATCGACCTTTGAGGATCACCCTAAACGGTGCCAAACAGATGGAAGAAGTACTAAGGAATGCTAGAAAATTACAAAGTGATGAGGATGGGAAAGTGTGGTCGTTAAGACGAGATCTTTCAAAAGAAGACAGAGAGAAGCTGAAACTGAACCTCGCCGAGGCAAAACGTTTAAATGAGAGCAGGAATGAAGAAGAAATCAATTCTTTTTTCTACAAAGTGATAGGGGTAGGCAGACCAGTAAAGTGGTACATAAAGGCAAACCAACAAAATCAATAGAGAGAGGGGGAGTGAAGAATAAGGAGAGGGGGAACAAGTTCCTGAAGATTGCATACACCAACATAGATGGAGTGAGATCGAAGATACTGGAGTTAAGTGATGTAATACAGCTGCAGACACCAGACATTGTTGCACTCACGGAGACAAAACTTGAAGATGTTATTTTAAATGAGGTCATATTCCCAAGGGGCTACTCAATTTGGAGACGGGACAGAAAAATTAGGAAAGGCGGTGGCGTTGCTGTGCTGGTGAAAGAACACCTAAAGGTGAAGGAAATAATGACTGCCAATCCACAAGAAGTTGACATAATAGCACTAGAGATCTGCCATGAGGATGATAAACTAATGATCATAAATGCATATAGTCCACCGCCAAGCAGCACATGGTCAAAGGAGGAGCTAGATAGTAAACGAGAAGGTCTTATAACAATAATGAGAGAGATTATAGCGAGAGCGGATAACGATAGATCACGACTGTTGATAGTCGGTGACTTCAACTTGAAATCCATAGACTGGGAAGCATATGAAGCTAAAACAGAAGATTTTTGGACCTGTAGATTTGTAGACCTCATCCTGGAAACATTCTTGTATCAACATGTTAAACAAGCTACGAGGATGAGGGAAGGGGACGTTCCCTCCATGCTAGATTTGATATTTACCAGGAAGGAGGAAGAGATATTTGACATTCAGTACCTTCCTCCCTTGGGTAAAAGTGACCATGTCTTTTTGGGAATAAAGTATGCAATGCGTTATAATCTGGAAGAAAATAAGGAGGTTGAAGCAGTTGAAAAACCTGACTTCAGGAGAGGACATTATGGCCACCTTAGAAATTTTTTTAGTGAGTATAATTGGACAGACTTGATGCTAGGCAAGGAAGTGAATGAGATGTATGTCAAGTTTTGTGAAATATATGATAAAGGCACAAAAAAATTTATACCAAAACAGAGATGCAGAACTAGGAAACAGGATTGGTTCAATAGAAATTGCGAGAGGGCCAGAGACCAAAAGACACAAAAATGGAATCAATACAGGAAGAGGCCAAACCCCCAAACATACCAGCGATACAAAGATGCGAGAAACAACTACACGGCAGTGAGGAGAGAGGCAGAAAGAAATTTTGAAAAAGGGATTGCAGACAAATGTAAAACAGAACCAGGTCTATTCTATAAATTCATAAACAACAAATTGCAGGTAAAGGATAATATTCAGAGGTTGAAAATGGGAAATAGATTCACGGAAAATGAAAAGGAAATGTGTGAAACACTAAACGAAAAGTTCCAAAGTGTGTTTGTACAAAATGAAATCTTTAGGGAACCAGACACAATAAGAATTCCAGAGAACAACATAGAGCACATAGAGGTGTCTAGAGACGAAGTGGAAAAAATGCTCAAGGAGCTAAGTAAGAACAAAGCAGTTGGTCCAGATGGAGTTTCACCATGGGTTCTGAGAGAATGTGCACCTGAGCTCAGCATTCCACTTCAACTGATTTTTCAGGCATCCCTGTGTACAGGAGTTGTAGCTGATGTGTGGAAAAAGGCTAACATAGTTCCAATCTACAAAAGTGGAAACAGGGAAGACCCCCTTAATTATAGACCTGTATCATTGACAAGTGTAATAGTCAAAATATTGGAAAAAATAATTAAAACTAAATGGGTAGAACACCTGGAGGAAAACGATATAATATCAGACAGACAGTATGGTTTTCGATCTGGAAGATCCTGTGTAACGAACTTGCTCAGTTTTTATGATCGAGCCACAGAGATTTTACAGGAAAGAGATGGTTGGGTTGACTGCATCTATCTGGACCTAAAAAAGGCTTTCGACAGAGTTCCCCATAAGAGGTTGTTCTGGAAACTGGAACATATTGGAGGAGTGACAGGTAAGCTACTAACATGGATGAAAAATTTCCTAACTGACAGAAAAATGAGGGCCGTAATCAGAGGCAAGGTATCGGATTGGAGGAATGTCACGAGTGGAGTACCACAGGGTTCAGTTCTTGCACCGGTAATGTTCATTGTCTACATAAACGATCTACCAGTGGGAATACAGAATTACATGAACATGTTTGCTGATGATGCTAAGATAATAGGGAAGATAAGAAACCTAGATGATTGTCATGCCCTTCAAGAAGACCTGGACAAAATAAGTATATGGAGCAACACTTGGCAAATGGAATTTAATGTGAATAAATGCCATGTTATGGAATGTGGAATTGGAGAACATAGACCCCACACAACCTATAAATTATGTGAGAAATCTTTAAAGAATTCTGACAAAGAAAGGGATCTAGGGGTGGTTCTAGATAGAAAACTGTCACCTGAGGACCACATTAAGAACATTGTGCGAGGAGCCTATGCTACACTTTCTAACCTCAGAATTGCTTTTAAATACATGGATGGAGAAATACTAAAGAAATTGTTCACGACTTTTATTAGACCAAAGCTGGAATATGCAGCGGTTGTATGGTGCCCATATCTTAAGAAGCACATCAACAAACTGGAAAAGGTGCAACGACATGCCACTAAGTGGCTCCCAGAACTGAAGGACAAGAGCTACGAGGAGAGGTTAGAGGCATTAAATATGCAAAAACTAGAAGATAGAAGAAAAAGAGGCGATATGATCACTACGTTCAAAATAGTAACAGGAATCGATAAAATTGATAGGGAAGAATTCCTGAGACCCGGAACTTCAAGAACAAGAGGTCATAGATTTAAACTAACGAAACAAAGCTGCCGGAGAAATATACGAAAATTCACTTTTGTAAACAGAGTGGTAGACGGTTGGAACAAGTTAAGTGAGAAGGTGGTGGAGGCCAAAACCGTCAGTAGTTTCAAAGCATTATATGACAAAGAGTGCTGGGAAGACGGGACACCACGAGCGTAGCTCTCATCCTGTAACTACACTTAGGTAATTACACACACACACATACATACATACATACATGATGCAGTTTTTGTGCGGCTTATCTTTGTGTCCACTTATTGTACCTCGCCTCACTCCACCATCTCTCTTGCCTATTTTATGCCCAGTACTCGACCTGTAAAACCACTCCTTCTGAATATGTATTTATATACGAAAGTACTCCCCTTCTTATGTCTAGGGCAGCTGCACAAATGCAGATGTATCTAAATGTGTTAATTAACAAAACAAAATTGACAAAGCATTCACAAATGCTTTTATGAAGTAACTTATAGCCACTTGTGAGAAACTACTAACTTTTCACATGAGCAATCTGAAAATTATTTCAACACCGAGTATTTCATTTTACCTAATGATTAAGAACATGGGAACTGTACAAGTCATCCCCCGTTTCTAACTCTGCTCGATACCAAAATAACCTAACAAACATTTGCGTAGCACAACCATCCTAAATTAACCTAGACTTGCTACTACATTTTGAAAATAAAGAAATACAAAATAAATTAATAAAAATAAAAAACTATAATATTAAAATTAATAAAACAAATTGGGATAAAACTATTATAATAATAAAACTAATAATTAAAACCAAAATAAAACTATTATAATAGTAAAAAGAATCAGGATAAAATTATTATACTGTAATACTAAAAATCAGGATATAAACTATTATAATAATCAGGATAAAACTATTATAATAAAACTAATAATAAAATCCAACCTGAGTCGAGCCCATAGGCCTAACTTTTGTCCAGGGATCTTTCTCATTGCATACCACCCAACTTTTTCTACAAGAATAACAATAATTTACAAGATAAAGATAGGGGGCATGATGACATCTATTTTATGTACAGATAGGTCTATTTTTATATATATATTTTTTGTTCACAATACCACTAATCGGCCCAACAATGAACGTTGAATATGTCGAGCCTCTATGAACTAGCTATCCTAGACAAAATATACAAAATATACTGCTACCCTATTCTATATGAAAGATTACACAATGCAGATCAAAAACTACATCTAACCATCTCACAGGATGGTTAGTCATACATGGAATCAGGGGAGCAAATACCTGCCTCAATACAAAGATAAATAACTTTGACTAAATAATAACTTTACGATCTTAGTAAGAGTCAAGCACTTTATCATGAAAATATTATATTATTTTTACCAGTTCCTATAAGATTCACCTCAAATAATTTTTTGTTGATGTTGTTGTTTTTAAAACAAGCTTAGGTATACATAGCAATGTGCTGCTTCCCTATTATGCATGAAGGACCACACAGTGTAGATCAAAAACCAGCAACACGCTCATCCAACATCCCCATCTCACAGGACGGCCAGTCATACATGGACTCAGGAGAGAACATAAATGCAAGGCTGATCTATTAGCCCCCACTAGCAAAATCTGGGTACAGCACAAGAATACCTTCCAATATTCCCGAGAGTATTAAGTAATTACAGAGCTCAAAGTACCTCATACTATTTGGTCTAA
>WNGS01056236.1:0-12120 GCA_020271785.1 Procambarus virginalis
TAATATCGCTGCGTTTAAGAAATTTGACTGTTTGAGCAAGACCTGTAACATGTAAATCTGAGGGGATCTTGTCAACGACTATGGCTTGAATTGGGCTGGTGCAGCCTCCTAAACGTACCAAGACTTTAACAACCTGGTAGTCGCGAGGTCCACTATTGGTTAGGAATCCAGAGATATTCAAATTCACTCGAGCAATAGGCTTCAGTTTCAACTGATCAACTAGCTGTTGAGAAATAAAGGTTTTCTGCGAACCTTGGTCAAAGAGACCACGAGTGGAAATCCTAGATCCCTTATTAATCAGTTTTAATTGAGCTGTTGGTAACGTAGTTGTGTTAGTCGACTCTGTTGCAAGTACACTTATGTCTTGATGCACTTTGCAATACTGTACAGAAGTAGAATTTGTAGTCTTCTTATGAAGATTGGTTGATCTCGATTGATCACTACCACACAAGGAATAATGGTGTCTACCCTTGTGGCACTTGTTGCACATACGTAAGGAGACTGTACAGCTATTGGGGTCATGAGGACCCGTGCACCTTGTGCATCTGTGTAATTCTTGCAAGCGATGAATTCGGGTGTTATGGTCGGGATAAATACTACACTTATAAGTAAGATGTTCATTATTGCAGAACAAACACTTCTTCACTGTAGGAGAAGTCGTAGGAGTGGTGCTCACTACGGGGTTTATAGAGTTCACTGTGTATGTACCTACATTTCCAGATTTCCATTTCGGAGATGATTTATTGAGTTCTGGTTTTACTACAGTAGTTGCAGTACGTTGGGGTTTATGATGAGAGTTAGTAGAGAAGTTTGAAACACTCTTCCCATCTTGGTTGGCTCTTTGTCTTTCGACTAGGGTATGTAAACCTTCTGTAATTTCATTCATGGACAGAGAGGTTTTATTGTACATAGTACACAATTTATCTAAAGTCTCTCCTGGTAATTTGCGCCTTACAACTACTTTTGTCATCCATTCAGCAGTCTGAATTTGGACTTTAAGGCTTAAGGCCTTGAGTAAAGACTCTAGCTCTAGTCTGAAAGTTTGGAGAGAATCTGTAGAATTATTAGCAGATGGTAAATCCAGAAATTTTTGAACTAAGATAGTAACAATTCTTTCCTTGTTATCGTAGTTGCTCTTAAGCAATTGAACAGCTAGGTCGTAACCATCACTGGTCAGTGTTATGTTAGATATTACCTTCAAGGCTTCATTTCGTAACAAGCCTTGTAAATAAGTGAACTTAGTTGTTTGAGGGATGTTATTTTTAGAGTCTACTGTATCCACGAATTTACTCCAGAAATCATCCCAACTCTCTTTCTCATTACCAGAGAATGTGGGTATATTGATCTGAGGTAATTTGACATCAGGATCTGGATGTGCAGTAGAGGCTGTTGTTAATTTGTTTTTAGCAATTTGCTTTTTGAAGGGTTGAAGTTTAGCCTGTACATCATCTTCGTACTGGGCTAAATCATTTACAATGTCCTCAAGTTCAGTTTCACTTATTGAGGTTTTGTAAAGTTCTGTCAAGTACAGATTCATACGCTGTTTAATATGCTCGAATTTCCCTTCAGCAACTTGAAGTAAGTCTTCTAATTCAATGTAGTCAACAGGTGACTGTTGTGACAGATTTTGACACTTGGTAATCTGTCGGGTCAAGTGACCTTTCAGATCGATAAGGATCCTTTTCATTTTGTCAGCCGTTTCCATCTTGCTGGGTAAGGGCTGGTCTGATAGTAAATAGTTGTTATTGATGTAACTGGGATATTGGCTCATTTAATGGAGCTCAATATCAATATAATAGCCTAATGTATTTGAATAGACTATACTACCTCGTTTAGAGGTTAATTTGCCTACCTAACAATAGATAGCTAATATTTTTGAGTAGTATTCGAATGCCACTATTGGATTTTCGTCCGGTTAGCTCATCAATTATCACCATTCGATCCAACAGTGAACATTCGGCAGTACTCAAAAAAATCATGCACGAAGTAATATGTTAAAAGCACAAAAAAGGTTTTGGTGATCCTACCCCAAATCAGGGTCAACACAATCTAAATATATGTGCCCAGTACTGTCTAGTACAGTACTCACTAAATAATTCCTACCTAGGAATGACTAAACGATTTAGGCTGCATTTGTACAAACATTAGTACAACTACAGTCTAAATATCCTACCTCATCAAAGGTTGGCATAAATGCAATGGTGCAGTAATATAGATAAACATGGTGCTATGTTTTTGGGATTTTTTTTATATATATATGTTTGTGCTTAGAAACACAAGTGAAAATTTATAAATATATAACACTAAGGTTACTTTATACATAAACTATTAATAGAAATGTTGATAATAATAAATGAGTTTTAGGCTATAATATGGGCAGTCTGCTGACAGCTGTAAATAATGAAATATATTGGTAAATAGCCTAATAATATTAACACACTAGTTGGTATTAGTAAATAGTTAATTATATGGGGCCAGTAATTTGGGTGAATATACTGGACCTTAATGATTAATGGTACATCCGGTTCGGTGGACCAAAATTTTCCGAGAACCTGTATATTTAGCATTGATGTATCCGGTTCGTTAAGGACCAAACTTTTGTGGGGAAAACCTGACTCCAATAACTAATAACTTGTTTTGGGCTCTGAGACCCAGTAACTAATAATTAAATAAATATATATATTCGATAGCTATGAAGGACCACCACTTTTTGAGAAAAAGTGGAAAACAAAAGAGACAATGGAAAAATACTGATCCTAGGAACTAGTGCCCTATGGATCTTAGTAAGACTGTAATTCTTATATAAATGGAGTCAAATTAACTACACGAAATTGGGGGGTTACATGCTAAAAGATTAATATATCCCTAGCATTATTCTAGTGCTGGTTCTTCACCAGAGTAAATCAAATATGAAAGTAAATAATGTAGAATATATCATATTAATTGTAGGTAAATGTATCTCAATATACTGCTGAAATGTTGAAAGGTATCAATAAATCAATGGATTAGTATAATTGATCTCTTTAGGAGATCACTACTGTAACTATAAAGTTATTGCTACTGATGAAAAAGGGACAGCTTAGCTGTAATCTAGTGAGAAGTAATCGGTTGCTACACTCCACCGACGACGTGTTGCATAGGTCAAATTGTTGCACAGAACGGTGGGGAAGCCTAGCACCTCGGTTGAAGTCGCCTTGGTACTGAAAGGCAATTACATTGTAGAAATCTTCTACATAATAGGTAATTACATTTACATTAATTAAATAAGGGAGCTCAAGTAAGTAATAGTATACTACGAAATCAAACTTAACTATTTTTAGTAAAGGAAATGATAAACTGGACTCTTGTTATAAATTCAACTAAATGTGGAGAAAATTCATGTTACTGCCTGTTGTTCCTAGGACTAGGAAGAATTTGGCAATGAATAAATCATGATAATGATTAAATCTATAAGTTAGTAATTTTAGTAACTACTTTGGTTAATTCAAAGGTTGTATAAATACAATGATGTATAAAACTGTTGGTTATTTCCAACAAGGGAAGGGGGTTAAAGGAATAGTGCCCAACCACTTCGACGGTCGGGGATTGAACGCGGACACAACAAATGAACAGGACAAGACTTTCGGGTCAATATATCCCAGAGACACATGATTTGGGAATACCATTTATGTTCCATTTTGTTATTACTTATTATTCATAAATCAGTCGCCAGTTCTTGTTTCTCTATCACATTTTATTTGATATCACTGTGCCTGTATTTTATTGTTAAACGTTGTTTTATTGTTAAAATACACCAGTCAGCGAAGACCAATGTTCAAACTCTCTGAAAACGGTGTCTATAAACTCTTGTATAATCAATGTGTAGCGAGGAGTATATTGTCCCCACTGTATATTGGTCATTATGAAATCATAACATCACAGTGCCCATAACCTACAATAATTCCAAGCTAACTATATTACAAGTTCGATATCGCATATCAAGCCAATGAGTAACTGTTCGTAACATTTAATTAATCGCCCCCCCCCTTCTATTGAATCATCTACCACTGCCCCCCCCCCAATCAAAATGTCGTTTTTGGAAACAATTTTAGCTGTATGGAGCATGGTATTGGTGGTCCTGCTGATAGGTAGTGTCCAATACCAGCATTTGGTGCAGGACCACAATGTCCACCTGCGTGAAACTCTGACCAAGATGTCGCCCTCCAGATCAACTCTCACGTTTGCCTTGGAAAGCCTGCCACTGATTGGCTAGTCACTGACGTATTTGCCACAGAATACTGTCGACCATCCGGAATTCGGTCGTATAGAGACTTCATACACACCCCTCCTCGGGCCCTCTTTCACAGCATGGTCTTACAAATGGCAAAATATCGCCATTCAGCGAGCCGTCAACAGAATGAATGGTACGGAGGATGAAAATGACATCTTGCCTATTATCGTATTCTTCATAAGTCTGGCTACGATGCTAATTGCCTTAATAATAGTGACGGTAATTGGGTTGAAACGTGAGCAGTCTGGAACCTATTTACAAGTATACGCTGCACTCGACCCTCCGGACACACTTCGGTCCTCGGCAAGATTCATTCAGAGGTGTGTGGACGATAACGTATCGTCCACCGGCGTCGTCACCGACGAATCATCCACCTGCATCGTTAACGAAGAATCGGCCAACAGCCTAGTCGATGAATTCGAGGTCGGTTGGTATAACTTGGCAGAATGGCCTAACTGGTATAGTACCGATAAGGGTGTTCTTATTAAGTCTTCGTAATGCATGATGACTTTTGACGACCAAGAGCCATCCGAACAGCGCTAACAACTCGCTCCGGAGAAATAGGAGTAAGTTATGCCGGAGAAAATACTCAAAATTCAAGAAGAATCAACCAGAAAAAATAAGAAAGGAAAACAAATGAAAAAAGCCATAAAATGATGAATCGGTAGTGACGAGTCACTACTTGCCGGGATAGTGATTCAAATGAAGAATTAGCGGTAGTGGATGGTTGGGAGGTGGACGTAGTGGGTTGTGAAGGTGGAGGTGGTAGTGAGTGGTGTAAGTGGGTTGTGTAGGTGGTGGTGGTGGTAGTGAGTGGTGTAAGTGAGTGTGTGTGTGTGTCTGTGAGCTCACCTAGTTGCAGTAGTAGGCATCCATCAGTCTCAGGAGACTATGGAGTTGCGCTCTTATTGTCGGTCTAGAGTGACCTCTCCAGGGCGCAAAGCCAGGGCAGGTTGATACGGAGGAAAAGCTGCTACCCCTACAACAGGTCTCCTTCTCGACGGCGCCGAAAATCTCACAAGGAAAGGGAAACGCCAATACGATTGGTTCCAGCGTCGTCGCAGGAACTGTGAGCTCCTGAGTTGACCTCGAAGTTGGTGAAAGAAGGCACTGGGGACTCCAAACCCAGAGACCGCCGTAGTCGGGGCCAGAGAAGAACCACCCCAGCAAGGGCAAGAACGACCCCAGCCTCCTGAAGCCCAGGCTGGGCCGCACCATATTTGTATCGTGCTTCAATGGTTAACCATGCTTAAACGTGCGAGTGCGTGTATGTTACTCACCTAATGTACTCACTAATTGTGCTTGCGGGGGTTGAGCTTTGGCTCTTTGGTCCCGCCTCTCAACTGTCAATCAACAGGTGTACAGATTCCTGAGCCTACTGGGCTCTATCATTCTACATTTGCAACTGTGTATGGAGTGCCTCCACCACATCACTTCCTAGTGCATTCCATTATTAACTACTTGACACTGAAAATATTCTTTCTAACGTCTCTGTGGCTCATCTGGGTACTAAGTTTCCACCTGTGTCCCTTATTCGTGGTTCCACCCGTGCTGAAGAGTTGTCTTTGTCCGCCCTGTCAATTCCCCTGAGAATTGTAGGTGGTTATCATGTCTCCCTTACTCTTCTGTTTTCCAGGGATGTGAGGTTCAGCTCCTTTAGCCTTTCTCGTAGCTCAATTCTCTCAGTTCCGGGACGAGCNATTTTTTTTTATTGGAGTTAAAATTAACGTAGTTATATGACCGAACCTAACCAACCCTACCTAACTTAACCTAACCTATCTCTATAGGTTAGGTTAGGTTAGGTAGCCGAAAAGTTAGGTTAGGTTAGGTTAGGTAGGTTAGGTAGTCAAAAAACCATTAATTCATGAAAACTTGGCTTATTAGGCAAATCGGGCCTTGCATAGTAGGCTGAGAAGTGCGTTCTGGCTACTAGGTACGACATATATATATATATATATATATATATATATATATATATATATATATATATATATATATATATATATATATATATATATATATATTATTAAATATGACCGAAAAAGTAAGATTAATAATTCTAACACGAATTTTCTCGATCTTCCTTATGTTTCTTTTTACTGTTGACGGTAAATGAAAAATCAATTCTCCAAAATTCATTTTTATTTCTAGTCTGACGCGACACTTGAGCGCGTTTCGTAAAACTTATTACATTTTCAAAGACTTTAGTTTATCCACACACAACTTATGACTGAACAGCATTGGCTCTTATACCTGCATTTGGGTGAGGTGATGTAATACAATAGTGGGGTGAAAAACAAACTTTCAACAAAACACAGAACACGGAACATTGGGTATAGATTTGTAACTGCAGAATGCCTATTGGCCCATATTTCTTGATGCTTCTATATTGGAGCGGAGTCTTGAAGTGGGTAGAATATAGTTGTGCGTTAATTGGCTGTTGATTGCTGGTGTTGACTTCTTGATGTGTAGTGCCTCGCAGATGTCAAGCCGCCTGCTGTCGCTGTATCTTTCAATGATTTCTGTGTTGTTTGCTAAGATTTCTCTGGTGATGGTTTGCTTGTTGGAAGAGATTATATGTTCCTTAATGGAGCCCTGTTGCTTATGCATCGTTAAACGCCTGGAAAGAGATGTTGTTGTCTTGCCTATATACTGAGTTTTTTGAGGCTTACAGTCTCCAAGAGGGCATTTCAAGGCATATACGACGTTGGTCTCTTTTAGAGCGTTCTGCTCAGTGTCTGGACACTTTCTCATGAGTAGGCTGGCCGTTTTCTTGGTTTTATAGTAAATCATCAGTTGTATCTTCTGATTTTTGTCTGTAGGGATAACATTTCTATTAACAATATCTTTAAAGACCCTTTCCTCCGTTTTATGAGCTGTGGAAAAGAGGTTCCTGTAAAATAGTCTAATAGGGGGTATAGGTGTCGTATTAGTTGTCTCTTCAGAGGTTGCATGGCGTTTCACTTTCCTTCTTATGATGTCTTCAATGAAACCATTGGAGAAGCCGTTGTTGACAAGGGCCTGCCTTACCCTACAGAGTTCTTCGTCGACTTGCTTTCATTCTGAGCTGTGGCTGAGAGCACGGTCGACATAAGCGTTGACAACACTCCTCTTGTACCTGTCTGGGCAGTCACTGTTGGCATTTAGGCACATTCCTATGTTTGTTTCCTTAGTGTAGACTGCAGTGTGGAAACCTCCGCTCATTTCCATGACTGTCACATCTAGAAAGGGCAGCTTCCCATCCTTCTCCATCTCGTAAGTGAAACGCAACACAGAATTCTGCTCAAACGCCTCCTTCAGCTCCTGCAGATGTCTAACATCAGGTACCTGTGTAAAAATGTCGTCAACATACCTGCAGTATACGGCCAGCCTACTATACTTTCTGACTTGCGTGTTGAGGCAAGTGTGTGCATTAAGCATGGACCACGTGTTCTCCCATATAACAGGGCTTGATGGAAAACGTCAATTGCCTCTCACTATACCATTGCCTGGAGAGGATGGGTTGTCTGGGAGTTAAATACCCCAGAATTCCCACCTCTTTTAGGGCTCTGAGTGTAGTGCAGTGGGTATAAGTGTGTACCTGCTATCTTGGTGGCCAGGGTTCAAGTCCCCTGGTGGGTGTTGTGTGTCTTAAAGTTTCTATACTTTCTGACTTGCGTGTTTAGGCAAGTGTGTGCATTATATATATATATATATATATATATATATATATATATATATATATATATATATATATATATATATATATATATATATATATATATATATATATATATATATATATATATATATATATATATATATATATATATATATATATATATATATGCTACAGTTTACAGAAAACACACACTTATATAACAATATACCAATCAGTGTTCGAAGACCTCGTCCAGCTCTTCAGGGGTCGGGTGCGTACCCAAGATACAGCACGCATTTCCCCTCTGAACAGCAACACTCTGGCGCTGGAACATGAAACTGGCCGCTCTTGGGTCTCTAGTCTTCCCAATGAGTTCCTCGCCCACTTCCTTCAGGAACTTAAGTGCACATTTACCCCAGGCGCCCAGAGTCTCAGAGCCTATCGGCACGACCCTGTAACAACGTTCTAGGTCCCTGTACTTGATAGATTTCTGGGTCTCCCTGAAGGTGGCAGCTCCGCCTCCCTCTGCTGAGCTGTAAGGTAGATAGGTATCGGCCAATGTAGATGCACACGTGTAGTCCCACACGACCTGCTTACCTTCCCTCCACGGCTGCAGGGTGACTCCATCTGGGAGTTTTTGGCTGTTGTCAGGTCTGCACAATTGGGGTTCCCTTTGTGCTGGACACCCAGCTGTAGCCAAACTTCTCTTGATGATGTCATTGACTGCTTCGTGTCTGGCAATCTTTCCCTGTGTCTTACGACAGATGAGCCCGACAGATTACGACAGATATATATATATATATATATATATATATATATATATATATATATATATATATATATATATATATATATATATATATATATATATATATATATATATATATATATATATATATATATATATATATATATATATATATATATATAGGGGCTGACAGTGCTGTAGTATATATAGTGGCATAAGTGGCAAGCCAGGAGTTGGACTACCACTTGAGATAAGCAGCTGATAGAGTTCTGATGGGATTGGATGCAACCTGATTGCAATAGCATAGAGAGTTGGAGTTATTATTGTATCTTTTGTGTGTATGTATATGTTCTCTATATATTAAATGTTTATAACTAGTAGGTGTTTGCCCTTGTCCTAGTGAGGCTTCCCAGGGAGTAGAAAAGAGAGAGAGAGAGAGAGAAAGAACCAAAGCTGCGGACAGGGTAGTACGGAGTAATATCAAAGAAAAGAGGATTGAGGAGATCATACCACATAGTGAGTGGGGAGTCACAGGGGCTCGAGTGGGTGTGTGCACGTGACAACGAGGCTAAGTATTGGAGCCGCATCCCCTAAACGTGTGATGCGGAGCCCCTATCCAAGGTCCAGAAGCATACAGGGTGATCTCCGGATCAAAGTATAAGCACTCTACCGAAATTTTGAATTGGTTGTCTGTAAGGAAGGGCGGATAACCGACCAACAACAACAACATCATCATAATACTACACAATATTTTAACATTCACTGTAAAATAGTCTAACAGTCCCTACACATTACTCTAACAGTCACTACACAATAGTCTACCAGTCACTACATAATAGTCTACCAGTCACTACACAACAGCCTAACAATCACTATTCATTAGTCTACCAGTCACTAGACAATAGTCTATCAGTCACTACACAATATTTTAACATTCACTAAACAATAGTCTACCAGTCACTAACCAACAGTCTAACACTCACAACACAATAGTCAACTAGTCACTAATAGTCCAACAGTCACTACACAATAGTTTAACAGTCACTACACAATAATCTACCAGTCACTACACAATAGTCTACCAGTCTACCAGTCACTACGCAATAGTCTACCAGTCTACCAGTCACTACGCAATAGTCTACCAGTCTACCAGTCACTACACAATAGTCTAACAGTCACTGCACAATAGTCTTACAGTCACTACACAATAGTCTTACAGTCACTACACAATAGTCTTACAGTCACTACGCAGTAGTCTAACAGTCACTACGCAGTAGTCTAACAGTCACTACGCAGTAGTCTAACAGTCACTACACAATCGTCTAACAGTCACTACACTACAATAGTCTCTCACTACACAATAGTCTCTCACTACACAATAGTCTCTCACTACACAATAGTCTCTCACTACACAATAGTCTCTCACTACACAATAGTCTCTAACTACACAATAGTCTCTCACTACACAATAGTCTCTCACTACACAATAGTCTCTCACTACACAATAGTCTCTCACTACACAATAGTCTCTCACTACACAATCGTCTAACAGTCACTACACTACAATAGTCTCTCACTACACAATAATGTAATAGTCACTACTCATTAGTTTAACAGTCATTACACAGTTGCCTACCAGTTTCTACACAATAATCTAACAGTCACTACACAACAGTCTACCAATCACTACTCAATTGTCTACCAGTCACTACACAATATTCTGCTAGTCTTTACACAGTTACCTTACAGTCACTTCACAATAGTCTAACAGTCACTGCACAATAATCTAACAGTCACTACTCAATTGTGTGCCAGTCTCTACACAATTGTTTGGGATGGGATGTGGGGAAAACCTGACTCCAATAACTAATAACTTGTTTTGGGCTCTGAGACCCAGTAACTAATAATTAAATAAATATATATACTTCGATAGCTATGAAGGACCACCACTTTTTGAGAAAAAGTGGAAAACAAAAGAGATAATGGAAAAATACTGATCCTAGGAACTAGTGCCCTATGGATCTTAGTAAGACTGTAATTCTTATATAAATGGAGTCAATTAACTTACACAAAATTGGGGGGTTACATGCTAAAAGATTAATACATCCCTAGCATTATTCTGGTGCTGGTTCTTCACCAGAGTAAATCAAATATGAAAGTAAGTAATGTAGAATATATCATATTAATTGTAGGTAAATGTATCTCAATATACTACTGAAATGTTGAAAGGTATCAATAAATCAATGGATTAGTATAATTGATCTCTTTAGGAGATCACTACTGTAACTATAGAGTTATTGCTACTGATGAAAAAGGGACAGCTTAGCTGTAATCTAGTGAGAAGTAATCGGTTGCTACACTCCACCGACGACGTGTTGCATAGGGCAAATTGTTGCACAGAACGGTGGGGAAGCCTAGCACCTCGGTTGAAGTCGCCTTGGTACTGAAAGGCAATTACATTGTAGAAATCTTCTACATAATAGGTAATTACATTTACATCCTAAATCATGAGGATAACTGTAGTAAATTATCAGCTAATGTCTGAACAATTTATATCCAAGCACTGTAAATTCTTTCCGGAGAAATAAACTGATAATCATCTAATTAGATGGTAAATTTAATAAAGACACGTACGAGATTTTGTTGGTTTGCATTCCGCCTAACGACTGCTAGCCTAAATGTTAATTTTGGCCACATAATAACAAAAAGGTAAACCTAGCTGCTGAGCCGCGTGTCGTTGGTGTGGAGACTTGAGCAATTCTTCGTCCTCCTGCTGCTGCTTGAAAGACGTTGACTTTGGAGCTGCTCATATACTAGTCTATGACACGGCTATGTTGTGCCAGATAACGTGGCACCGCTCAACTGATCGTGGTAGCGAAATAAATAGGTTAAAACACAGCTCTGCTGCACGCTGTCAATAGCGTCCAAGCCGTGCTCTCGTGTTGTGTCAAGTGACGCTCTGCCGTCTTCCTCCTCCTCCTTATTGCGCATGCGAGGCTCTCGAGCGTAAATGAATATGTATTTATCGCAATTGACTAAGGAAGGAAGAGGTAATAACAAGTATTAATATCACATTAAATTCTTCTGTGATAAAATAGAATTTCTAGTAACATAATTGGCTTACTAAAAGTTGAGCAGCCAATCGAGGAAATTAAAGTAAAATCATTTACATCAAAGTGATTTCCTCTAGAATATTTAATATTAATTAAATAAGGGAGTTCCAGTAAGTAATAGTATACTACGAAATCAAACTTAACTATTTTTTATAGTAAAGGAATGATAAACTGGACTCTTATTATAAATTCAACTAAATGTGGAGAAAATTCATGTTACTGCCTGTTGTTCATAGGACTAGGAAGAATGCAATGGAATAATCATGATAATGATTAAATCTATAAGTTAGTAATTTTAGTAACTACTTTCGTTAATTCAAAGGTTGTATAAATACAATGATGTATAAAA
>WNGS01056253.1:0-25130 GCA_020271785.1 Procambarus virginalis
GGCGTCACCCCCATCGACACTGGCCAAGAAGGAGAGAGTCTCACTCTTGACTTCGACTGCGAGGGGAAACTTAAACACCTACTGAACCAAATAATGACATTTACGACGCTAAGCTCCGGATCCACTTTCCCCTTCAATTCCTCGTCGCACGAACTGTCTTCGTCAGAGAAACCATTGAATGGCTCTCAGGAAAGGAACACAGTTTCATTGCCGACAACATAGAGATTAAAAACCCAAACGTTAATATCACCTTCACCACACTAGCAGCAGCTACCCAAGCCTCCACTCAAGGAATTTACTGCTTTGGCATAAAAAAATCCCACCCCACCGAGCGAAGTTGGAACGATATTACGACCTGCAACAATGCCTAAAGTGCTACCAGAACATGCATCTGCACGGAAGACCATCACTACACCATCTGCAAAGTCACAACCCAACGCTGCCTTGTCTGCAAGGGTGCCCACGTGGTCATTTTACGCCGCTGTCTACGTCGACAGGAGGAAATCAAGAAAATTGAGGACTTGAGACGCAACCCAGCCAATGCGGGGGGGGGGGGGGGAGCTCCCAGCCCACCAGCATCCCATCGAACCAGCCATCACCACAACAGATTTCGGCTTCTAACCCACCACATAGCACGGTGGATATTCTCACCACAGTGGCAAAATTGCTGCATCCAACTACCAATATGTAAGGACACTGAACATTCTCTACGCTGCAAATGGCCTCTCGACCTTCACCGTGCCCGAGGAAGTTTACTTCACCTCAACTATAGCTGCGATTGCTACTCAGATCTCTTACCCAGACATCATTGTGAGCACTTCCACACTCACAAATCTACTGTCCACTGCTGCTATATTCGATTCTGAAGCTACTGTGTATGAAGCAGCAACTGAACCGACGCCTTCACACACTTTACGTGACATCTTCTGCAGTCCCGCCCACCAGACCTGCAACTGCAAGAACGGCCATCACTCAACCTCCAAGGATCACCATCTCTGCCACCCCCTTTCGACTCATCTGATGAGGAAATCTCAGTCGGAGCACCATCGCCACACCAGCATTTCCACACCGACGACACTAAGACATTCTCATAGAGGCCTCCACGCCGGTCTCCAATGACAGAACGGCCATGTGAACGCACAGCAAGACACTGTCTTAGAAAAAGAAGTACAAGTTGATGACCACCTAGACACAAGATCACCAGCTCCGCGATGAACTGTCCGGTCTCCTACCAGACAGGAGGTTGGGCTACCAGTGGTTGGGCCACCGGTGGTTGGGCCACCGTTCTGTATAGTAGTGAAATATGTGACTAGAACCGTGTGCACCATCTGGCCAGGTGGCCCCATTAGAGCCAGCTGGCCAGGTGGAGCGCAGGTGTCTAGTCACAAAGGGTTTTGGGGAATTTTCCCGGAATTTTGGCGCGTAGAAGATGGGGTCATGTTGTTGGGGGGGTAGGAGAGTATGTGGGCTATGTGGGTATGTGCTAGAGCATGTGGTATGTGGATATGAGTGGAAGAGTAAATGAATATGTATATTTGTTTTCCGTAGACTTAATCCTGTGTGTAGATAATAGTTTTGATTAAAAAATGACTATGTATTGATATGTAGAGGCTATGTGTGTGTGTGTGTGTGTGTGTAGGTGAGAGGGGTCCCAACATATGTTGATGGGGTGGGGGAGGGAGGTAGGGTGAGGGAGAGTGAGGGGGACCTTCCCCCTCTGGCTGGAGTGTTTAGGGTCATTTGTGGTTTGTGGTTTTTGACGCCAGGCGTTCGGCCTGGTGTCACTTGAGAGAGTGTCATGTTGGGTAGGGGATGGAGGCTATGTGTTTGGTATGCAGACATGTAGGGAGGAGGGGGAGGAGTATGTAGGTTATGTTGTGGAGGGAGGGGGGACCCTCCGGTACCTGAGAGGGAGCAGGGACTTAAGATGAGAGAAGGAGGGGAAAGTGAGGGGACAGGTGGAGTCATTATTTTTAACTTTTTCTCACCCAATGCAGCTGTTGGTGATCCATGACGTCCATTAGTTCCCCCTACAGGAGGTCGGAAGTGTTGATGTGAGAGAGCAACCTCTTGTGGATGTGCTGCATTCGCCTTAATCGTTTTTTCAAGTCTATTTTCTTCGAGCTATGCAGCTGTGTTTGGTGATGATCCATGAGGGACATAGTTCGGCCATACATGGCAGGAAGTGTGCAGGAGGAGGAGGAGGGTGGGAGAGCACAGTCTCTTAAGATGTACCAGTTGGCAGAGAAGGTCTGTTTTATGTAACAATGCATGGAAGGTGACAGACCAGGACGGATATTGACCATTACCCACTTACCCTTAAGCGCATTTTCAAGTAGCTGGTGATCATATCTCCCCCTCCCAGAGGGAGCGCAATGACTGCCATTACTTCCTCCTACACGGGGGCGGAAGTGTCGGGTAACCATACCCAATGCGGTTTCGTTAAGGAAAGGGAGATGTAGCTACCAGCAGCGGGCCCCACTATTCCACTTACCGTCCCCCTCGCACTGGGGGAGTGACGGTAATGGGATGTACCATCCATCCATCCATCCATCTATCCATCCATCCATCCCTCTCTCTCTCTCTCTCTCTCTCTCTCTCTCTCGCTCCTGACACACACTGGAACATAGCATTGAGTGTGCCATGAGCTTTCTGCAGTCCAAATAACATTATGAAAGTACGATTCAGCCCCTGTAACACAATGTAACGTAACGCGAATCAACTTTCTACAGTCCAAATAACATTATGAAAGTATGACTTAATGCATCTCCATTACATCTCTTATCAAATATTACTGTGTGTCAGTTTTAGCGCTCCGTAACACATTGTAACGTAACGCGATTCATCTTTCTACAGTCCAAATAACATTATGAAAGTATGACTTAATGCATCTCCATTACATCTCTTATCAAATATTAGTGTGTGTCAGTTTTAGCGCTCTGTAACACACACAACGGCGTTATCATAGCAAGACAATGTCACAGAATGTTCAAGACTCCTGAATGAGTGAAACATCAATCCGTCTCGTTAGGGTCTAACCTTCATGCTGGTTTGAGGTGTAGTGAGATGGGCGAGGTACTGCGATGACCTTACCCTCACCCCATCCACCCCACCAAACCCCAACCCCCTCCCACCCCCCGTCCAAGCCCAAACCATCAAGCATCACTTCACCCTTCCCAGACCGGATGTTCTGTGCAAAGCCTTTAGTATTATTTCTGATCATATGTGTAACCTTGTATCGCAACGTGACCCACATGGTAACATCATTCTTTGCTCAAATAGCATTTTTTTAAGAGTAACGAGAGTCATAAGGCGGTCTTCAATTGTGAGGAGATGTAGAATCTCCTCAGCTAGTTTTCCTAGTTTCTAGAATAGGCTAGTCGCTCTAGGGACTCTAGAAACTGAAGCTTTCAAAATTTACATATGCTTGTTGGGTGTCATATGAAAGCTTATGTTAAATGCTGTCGGTTAAAACTAATTAGAGCTCTGTGATTGCTCTGTAGAGAGAATTACAGCAAATTTTTCCTGTTCTGTGAAACAGAGAGATTGGGAGAGTGGTGTGAGAAGGTAGTATGACTCAAAAAACCGTTAGAGGTGGAGGGGGGACAGTGGGGCGAACGCTGCCTTCCCCCCACCAAGTGAGACAACAGCCACTGTCTTCAGGCCTACCCCTCCCTGTGACGTCACGCCACGCCACCAGGCGAGGGGCACTTGTGATTGGTCTAGGCACCCCTGCTCCTATGCCGAGTTTTGGCGCCAAGAGCTGTTATTGGAAGCGGCATGAGGAACAGTGCCGGCTTCCTGCTGATTGGTCAAGACAAGGTAGGGGGAGAAATATGGGGATGTGAGTCTCTCTAGCCCGCCAAGAGTTTAGTTTGAATTGGGCAGCAAGGGTGTGAAGAGTGTCCAGGTGGGGGTGGCGGGCCTGCCACCCCCACCACCGTTATCGCTCCTGTCGTTCAGTTTACTCATGTTGCATGGCACTCCAGCCACCCTGGGTGTGTCGAAGCCCAAATTCGCGAGAAACTGGGACCGATAAATGCAGGACAGCCTCAGAGACAGTGATCACCCATGGGGCAGCTATCAGAGCCCTGTGGGGTGGCAGGTGGCTCAGATTCCTGTATGTTCATGGACAAGTGGGTGGAATAATGGGCAGGGCTACCAGTGTAATTAAGGTGTTGTTACTGGCCCCTGTTGGACTTTGAATTCCGCCCGACGTCGTCCATGTGGTAGGTGACGCCGGCCAGTGTCACCCCTGTCACCCCAGTGTAAGAGCGAGTCATGCTCTAGTGTGTTGGGGGGTAGTGGTGATTCCCCATCCACATGTGTGTATGCCCCCAGGCGCCACGTGGCCACCCCCTGGCCACCCGTGCGGCCCGGCCCAGGCCACACCCCCCCTTTACCCCGCGCGCGAGCAGCCCGGTGGGGTGGGGTGCTGTGACGTCACGCGCCACCCGTGGCCACCCTCCTGAAGGCCACGCGTGGCCACATGTTGGCCACCACCTTTGGCCACCCCCTTGGCCACTTCCCAGGACAGCCTAGGGCCACATCTTGTCGACGCACGAGGAGCGAGCTAAGTGTTGACAGCCAGGTGGTAAGGACCTGGGAAATGAGAAAATGTGTGGAAGGACACGTGAGTACTTTACAGTGTAACAGTGTCTCAGTATTAAGGGAAATAAGAGAAAAGTTGTGTGGGCCCCTAGCCCGGCCAGGCTAGGGAAGCAGCTGAGACACCTGTCTGTGGCACGCCCAGGTGACTGTGGGGCAGTACCTGGAGAGGGAAATTGTCACAGTAAATCATGTAGTGATATAATTATATATATCTGTAGATATATTGTTGTGTGTAGACTGACTGAGTTTGGGACCAGTCAGTGTAGTAAATCATCATATAAATGATCCAGTCTGTCGATTCTGTATAATCGTTCAGCCTTGGTTAGTGCCATGGTACCTCATTGTAATTAGGCCAGGTTAGAGTTAATTAAGCAGGCCCGTGGGGCAGGGTTATTAGTGGACATCCTGAGGTCTGTATATTGTCCTGGTGATTAATTTGCATTGTTATGGAGGCCATTTCCATATGTTTCATTTGCATGTTGCATGTATTATGTTGTGTGGTGAGTCAGTAGATGTGATTGCTGACTGATTACCTAATGATGTCATTAGCATGGGGGGCATGCTGACGGTATCATTATGTGCAGGTTTGTGCAGTGTTATCAGGTATACATTATTACTGTCCTAGGAACTGTGTTGAGGATTTAAAGGGACCCTTTGAGTATTCAGGGAAATTCTCAGTCACTTAATGGGAGCGAGCAATTTGTTAATTTGCCTAATTATGGGAGAATTAGTGCCAGCTGTCCGCGTAGAGCGACGGTGCCTTATATTAACGTAAATTGTCTTGCTGAAGCCACCGGGATCGGGCGATCTTTTGCAACGTTTGCAAGATTAGAGGGGCAGTAATATGGGGATACCTTGATTGTTGCAAAACCGTGTGTCATTACTGTGTGGGCATAGTAATTAACGAGTTGCAGTAATCGCAACCGTATGTGGGCAGTGCTATTTTATGTTGTTGTGCATGCCATTATATGTGTGACCTATGTAACCTTAGGGTTACTTTGTTTCTTTAAGTTGTGTTGAGAACTTGAGGATTCAGTGAGTTAATTAGGGGTAATTAACTGGATAAGGGGGTGCACATTTGTTGTTGTTGAATGAGTGAGGGCTGTTATGGGAGAACAATGTTGAGCAGTATTCTAATACTTGGAAATTAGAGTACTTGCAGTGTGTGTTGTTGCAAAGGGGTTGTCATTGTTAGTGATTGTTGCTAGAGTTGAGCAATCACCGTGGGTGACTGCAGTTCAGTAAAGCCATTGTGGGGGCAGTGTTCTAGAGGGTTCATGTCCTGTATGTTATTTTACTAGGTTCTGCAGTATTGTCATTGCAACCGGATTGTAACGTAAATCACTGTGATTTGTTAGTGTGATTTGACATTGTCGTGGGTGAACTCGGCTGTAGACGAGTACTTGGATATACATATATTCTCCTGTTTATCTGGTAGGACATCGAAGTCCAGTATTCAGTGAGGTGATTGCGAGGCAATTAATATAACGTAACCGAGGGAACGCCCATTGCTTAAGAGAATTTGTTCTTTTACAATATGAGTAACGTAGAATACGCTTGGGTTAATTTACTTTCCTGCAAGCAGCTACGGTAGTCTCAAGGAGCCTAGCCACCAGCCAGATAAGAATTAGAGTATTGTCTGTCGTAATTAACGGTCAGTGGGCCGGGTAATTGACGTGTTTCAGGAAGTCAAAGTAATTAATCTCGATCCTTGTTGATCGACTCACACGAAGGCTACATTGTTCCATTAACGTAACGTCGTTATTTATGTCCGGAAGTACCGGCACTTGATTGACTCGTGGGAAGAGTAACGTCATTTTAGAATAATGTAAACGTGGTGCCTAATTACTGTTATTAGCCACCTGAATTGGTCTGGGTATGGAAGGCTCAGACGGAATTCATACCTTAATGTAAATTGCTGAGCCAGTGTGAAAAGTTGCGTATTTAACTGTTTAATTATTGATCTTGAGGATAGTAATTCATTACTCTAAAGGTAATCACGAGTGATTACCGTTCTCTTAGCACTTTGGACATTGTAAATCAGAGTTTACCATCGCTGAGTGATTAGTAACCGATTAACGTAAATTAACGTAACTAGTAAAGAGATTAATCAGCTGTCTTGTAGTACAGGGATTAATGGGATGTTCTCACTGAATGCTCGACGGGTAGAGTGTTGTGTAATTTCCGCGTTACTAGTGACAGTTGTGAGAGTTATTAAATTAACGTAAATGTTATTGTGTTATTAACGTAAATCAATTGTATTGATTGTTGATCGTCCGTGGGACGAAGTGTTAACGTAAAGATTAATTTGAGGAAGGGTGTTGGAGTTGCCAGTGAACCCATTAGTTATTGATGTCATTGAAAGGCTACTGATTTGATTGCATTGCAACCGCTATTGCAGGTGTAGACTGCACTGAGGCGTAGAACAGTTAGGAGGTTACTGGAGACGTGTTTCAGAACTCACTGTGTCATTTGTTGTAATTGTGATTATAGATCTGTTAGTTCTTGCTTGCTTGTTGATTCCTCTGTGGGCACGCTTATGTTCGAGTTAGTTCATTATGCAGTCCGAGGGGCTGGTGTCTAGCTGTCATTGATAGTGTCACAGGAAGGACTTCGAGTAACGTCATTGACATTCTTTTGTTTTGATGTAGTAGTCTAGTCTCTTGTTATAAATAAATTGTTAATTTTGGTAAACGGTCTTTGATGTCAACCTTCAACTATTCTGTGCCACTCCCATGTTCTGATATATTTGATATTGTTGTTTTGATCTTTGATATGACGGCTGTGCTCTTGGGAATTCGAATTCCAATTCATAGCGCCACAACAAATATAAAATTTGATTGTGAGAACCCGTCGGTTACCCTTTATTGGTTTTAACGTCATGTTTAGCTAGGAGGAACCAGCGGCCTATTGTGGACAGGTTTTCACCCCTGCTGGTGAAAGCCTGGCGGTTTGCTCCCGCTTCTCCTTTTTCTACTGGACTCATGCTTAACTGCCAAGAGCAGCCTTTAAACTTGTAGTCCACCTCCTAAGGGAGGTAGGCGTAGAGAAAAATCTCACAGTGTGTAGTAAAGATGGTTACAATGGTGAAGGTTGTGTGTAGTAAAGATGGTTACAATTGTGAAGGTTGTTTGTAGTAAAGATGGTTACAGTTATGAAGGTTGTGTGTTGTAAAGATGGTTACAGTGGTGAAGGTTGAGTGTAGTAAAGATGGTTACAGTGATGAAGGTTGTGTGTAGTAAAGATGGTTACAGTGGTGAAGGTTGTCTGTAGTAAAGGTGGTTACTGTGATGAAGGTTGTGTGTAGTAAAGATGGTTACAGTGATGAAGGTTGTGTGTGTAGTAAAGATGGTTACAGTGGTGAAGATTGTTCATGGTAAAGATGGTTACAGTGTTCTATTCATCTAGTAAAGTTTACAGTAATGATCTAGTAGTCTAGTAAAGGTTACAGTAATAAAACTGTGCAGTTAAGTTAGTAACACCGATAGAGGTTGTGTGTAGTAAAAGTTACAGCAATGAAAACTACACTCACCGTGACTATTACACTCCCAACATCGTCACCATGACTATTACACTCCCAACATCATCACCATAACTATTACACTCCCAACATCATCACCATAACTATTACACTCCCAACATCGTCACCATGACTATTACACTCCCAACATCGTCACCATGACTATTACACTCCCAACATCGTCACCATAACTATTACACTCCCAACATCGTCACCATAACTATTATACTCCCAACATCGTCACCGTGACTATTACACTCCCAACATCGTTACCATGACTATTACACTCCCAACATCGTCACCATGACTATTACACTCCCAACATCATCACCATGACTATTACACTCCCAACATCGTCACTATAACTATTACACTCCTAACATCATCACCATGACTATTACACTCCCAACATCGTCACCATGACTATTACACTCCCAACATCATCACCATAACTATTACACTCCCAACATCGTCACCATGACTATTACACTCCCAACATCATCACCGTGACTATTACACTCCCAACATCGTCACCATGACTATTACACTCCCAACATCGTCACCATGACTATTACACTCCCAACATCGTCACTATAACTATTACACTCCCAACATCGTCACCATGACTATTACACTCCCAACATCGTCACCATGACTATTACACTCCCAACATCGTCACCATGACTATTACACTCCCAACATCATCACCATGACTATTACACTCCCAACATCATCACCATGACTATTACACTCCCAACATCGCCACCATGACTATTACACTCCCAACATCGTCACTATAACTATTACACTCCCAACATCGTCACCATAACTATTACACTCCCAACATCTTCTCCGTGACAATTACGCTCCCAACATCGTCACCATGACTATTACACTCCCAACATCGTCACTATAACTACTACACTCCCAACATCGTCACCGTGACTATTACACTCCCAACATCGTCAACATGACTACTACACTCCCAGCATGAAGGGTGGCACTGTAGGCACTATCAGTGTAGGCATTGTGGGCACTATCATTGTAGGCAGTGTAGGTACTATCAGTGTAGCCACTGTAGGCAGTGTTAGTGTTGGCACTGTAGCAACTGTCAGTGTTGGCACTGTAGGTACTATTAGTGTTGACTCTGTTAGTGTAGGCTATTATGATTGTTCGTTGTAGGTGCTGTAGACACTATCAGTGTAGGCACTATCAGTGTAGGTGCTGTAGGCACTATCAGTGTTGGTACAATCAGTGTAGGTACTATCAGTGTAGGTGCTGTAGGCACTATCAGTGTAGGTACCATCAGTGTAGGTACTGTAGGTACTGCCCGTGTAGGTGCTGTAGGCACTATCAGTGTAGATGCTGTAGGCACTATCAGTGTAGGTGCTGTAGGCACTATCAGTGTAGGTACCATCAGTGTAGGCACTGTAGGTACTGCCCGTGTAGGTGCTGTAGGCACTATCAGTGTAGATGCTGTAGGCACTATCAGTGTAGGTGCTGTAGGCACTATCAGTGTAGGTACCATCAGTGTAGGCACTGTAGGTACTGTCCGTGTAGGCGCTATCAGTTTTTTGCTGTAGGCATTATCAGTGGGGCACTGTAGGCACTATCAGTGTAGGCACTGTAGGAACTATCAGTGTAAGTACTGTAGGCACTATCAGTGTAAGTACTGATAGCTCCTACAGTTCCCAGAATTTTCACTGGATATACTTCAGCATTTGTCATATTTCTAACGCCAGTATATTGATGTTCCAGGTTGGGCACCTGGTCGCCCAGAACTTTCCATGTGCATTTTACGTTGAAATATAAAATTTTCAGGAGTACAAGTTGTGGATAATTTTATTGTTATTAATAACACATTTTGGTACATCTGCATTTGTGCAGCTGCCCTAGGTTATATAATGGGGAGTACAGCATAGAAAAACTAGTTACGTGGTGCTAAAAATCCCCATCACACAGGATGGTTAGTCATACAAAGGCATGTGATCAGTAGTCTGCTCTGGCAAACTCTGGCTGCATTATGAGGATATCACCATCATTAACACAAGAGTGAATAAGGTAGCAGTGATATTAAAAGTCCCTATCTCGCAGGATGGTTAGTCATACAGGGCCATATGTTTGAAGCCTGCACTGACAAATTTTGGGTACATCATGAGGATATCCTCAAGTACACGAGAGCGAATAAAGTAATGCCTTTGCTCCAGGTGTCTCATGCGAATGGATCTGAATGGTCTGATAACTGGACATTCGGTGATGTAGTGTGGGAGATCATGCAGCAGTTCCTGCTCACAAAGTTTGCACCTGGAATCCTCAGGATTGGGAGATCCGTCACCTGTAGCCACCTGCCACAGGTAACGGTAACCCAACCTGATCCTGGTAACCACTGTGTCGCACAGTCTGATGGACGTTTTGTGCTGCCTATAAACATAGCTTTCGGATCTGAACAAATCATAGCTTTTTATGCTGGAGCTTTCAGGTACTTGGGAGTCAGTAATTTCTCTTCAGTCTGACCTGAGTGTTTGGAAAAATATAGTCTTGACAGCAGAGATGGGAGATACCTGGGTCTAATTCAACTTCATCATGGCTACTCACTAATTTGGCTACAATGTCTGTGTCATTATGATGGATTATATTTATGCGTGATGGTATCCATTCAAAAGATATTTGAAAACTTTTACTCTGTGCAACGATTAGGTCATTTATAATTACTAGTGTGAGATTCTTGCTGTCGATCTTCCAGGTGAAGTTTTCGATTGCTTGAGGAACAGACTTTGAATCACAAAATATTATTCGTCCTCCACTGTTTATTTTAATGTTCTGGTAGCTAGTTGTAATGCCGCTAGTTCTGCTTGTATGGTGATCAGCCCGTTGTTTAACCTGACACTGACAGTCTGTGTGCAAATATTATTTCTATGAAACCTACATGCTGCTGCAGTCCGTAAAGTAGAAGTTTGGACTGAGCCGTCGGTTTAGACACAGTGCTAGTCAGCTCTTAAATTTTCGTGTTTCAAGGCTTTCGTGTTTCGTGTTTCAAGGTTTCGAGGCAAGTGTTTCAAGTGTGACAACTTTGAGAAGAGCAAGATTCTCATTGTGAGATTTTTTTCTACGCCTACCTCCCTTAGGAGGTGGACTACAAGTTTAAAGGCTGCTCTTGGCAGTTAAACATGAGTCCAATAGAAAAAGGAGAAGCGGGAGCAAACCGCCAGGCTTCCACCACCAGGGGTGAAAACCTGTCCACATAGGCCGCTGGTTCCTCCTAGTTAAACATGACGTTAAAACCAATAAAGGGTAACCGACGGGTTCTCACAATCAAATTTTATATTTGATGTGGCGCTATGAATTGGAATTCGAATTCCCAAGAGCACAGCCGTCATATCAAAGATCACAGCAACAATAATCAATACATCAGAACATGGGTGTGGCACAGAATAGTTGAAGGTTGACATCAAAGACCGTTTTCTATAAAATAAACAATTTATTAATAACAAGAGACTAGACTACTACATTATCGAGTTTACATTACCCATTAATGTCCATCCAGTGGTACTATAACCAACAGCTAACTAGCAACCCTTGCTGTGTGGCTGCATACTGAACTAACCTGAACACAGGTGTGCCCACTGACGACGCAATATTGCAAATCAAAAAAAATATCACAGACCAAGTTACACCACAGCAAGTGATTTATTACGTTAATGTCCATCCAGTGGCATTTGCAACACAGCTATTCAACAGCCCCACGAGAAATGACAGCAGGCTCCATCCTGCTGACACTTCGGGCTGACAACATGAACTAAGTGAACAAATGGAAGATCCACTGATGACACAAGCAAGCAATCAATAGTGACACGGCTTCACGGTGTACAGCTACTCTAATCACGAGCTTAAGGTCCTCCTTACAAACAGGAGTGACCCCCGTAACTAGGCGGGTAGTCTAACAGTGACTCCCCCTATCACAACTAAAGTGAACAAAGTCAGGCAAGGTGGGATTCTGGGACACAGCTCCACACATCCCAAGTTACTTTACCCTCGTCACTAGACGATAACCAAAAGAAATTGCGTTAATCAATTACAACATTGATTATGTGATTAATAAATTACGTTAATTGACTGATCACAGCAGTCAGCAACAAAGTACTACTTTAATCACAAACAATTGTCTCACGCTAGACAACAACATGATGGTACTCTACGTTAGTCAACACAAGTCATCTTGTCTCTCAACACAAGTCATCTAGTCACAATAACTCAAACTCTTACATTACATCACACTTGACTCCCTGCAAGTATTCAGTGAGTAATTCTTAATTAAGGTCAAACGGACCACTAATTACATCCCAATTGAGTTACGTTAACTAAGCCTACCCCAAGTGGGTGGCTTCTCAACAGTCTGTCATTAATTACTTTAATATGAGTGATAATTACCCTAATTAACCTCGAGCAATTAATTAACTGTCACCAGGACCGATAATTAATCATACATAAATACGTCTCACTCCGCACTGCCTAAGCAGGTCTCATCAAACACTGTGAATTCACGGAAGAGGAGTTAATTACTAATTAACAATGAGTGCAACTTAATCCACTGTCACCAGACAGAATATGATTAATATAACGTATGCTAACTCCATGACCTTGCTTTACCGAGTCATCTGAGTCCTCAAGACTCCAGACGTTAATTACTCCACTAATTATCATGAGCCACTAATTGCCTTAACCGTGAAAGGTAATTAGTCTCGAGCAACTGACGTTAACACTATCACTGACAGACTCTGACAGATCCTCTCCCACTACGTGAATTCATGATGAGAATGCTAATTACATAATTAGCTAGAGTGGTCAATTAATTGTCACACGGACAATTAATTGCACCGGAAACGTATTCCAACAAGCTCAAGTTCAACACTGTTCTCCCATAACAGCCCTCACTCATTCAACAACAACAAATGTGCACCCCCTTATCCAGTTAATTACCCCTAATTAACTCACTGAATCCTTAAGTCCTCAACACAACTTAAAGAAACAAAGTAACCCAAATGTTACATAGGTCACGCATATAATGGCATGCAAAACAACTAAATAGCACCGCCCACATACGGTTGCGACTACTGCAACTCGTTAATTACTATGCCCACACAGTAATGACACACGGTTTTGCAACAACTCAAGGTATACCAATATTACTGCCCCCTCTAATCTTGCAAACATTGCAAAAGAACGATCGATTCCGGTTGCTACAGCAAGACAATTTACATTAATATAAGACACCGTCGCTCTGCGCGGACAGCTGGCGCTAATTCTCCCATAATTAGGCAAATTAACTAATTGCTCGCTCTCATTAAGTGACTGAGAATTTCCCTGAATACTCAAAGGGTCCCCTTAAATCCTCAACACAGTTCCTAGGACAGTAATATCGTATACCTGATAACACTGCACAAACCTGCAACATAATGATACCGTCAGCATGCCCCACATGCTAATGACATCATTAGGCAATCAGTCAGCAATCACAACTACTGACTCACCACACAACACAGTACAACAACATGCAAATCAACACATAGAAATGCCTTACATAAACAATGCAAATAAATCACCAGGACAATATACAGACCTCAGGATATCCACTAATAACCCTGCAACGCGGGTCTGCTTACTTCTACACTGGCATAATTACTCAATGCAGTACCATGGCACTAACCAAGGCTGAACGATTATACAGAATCGACAGACTGGATCATTTATATGATGATTCACTACACTGACTGGTCCCATACTCAAGTCAGTCTACACACAATATATCTACAGATATAAATCTACAAGGGTGGTACTGTGGACAATATCCCTCTCCAGGTATTTCCTCTACTAGTCACCTGGACGTGCCACAGACAGGTGTCTCAGCTGCTTCCCTAGCCTGGCCGGGCTAGGAACAGCATAACTTTACCCATATTTCCACTAATACTGAGACACTGTTACACTCTGTTCAAGTACTCACGTTTCCTTCCACACATTTTCTCATTTCCCAGGTCATTACCACCTGGCTGTCAACACTTAGCTCGCTCCTCGTGCATCGACAAGATGTGGCCCAAGGCTGTCCTGGGAAAGTTGCCAAGGGGGTGGCCAAAGGTGGTGGCCAAACATGTGGCCACCACGTGGCCCTCAGGAGGGTAGCCACAGGTGGCGCGTGACGTCACAGCACCCCACCCGGGCTGCTGGTGCGCGGGGTGGGGTGGCCTGGCCTGGCTGGTGGGTGGCCGGGCGGCCTGGGGGGTGGCCTGGGTGGCAGCGGGGCATACACACATGTGGATGGGGGTCACCACCACCCCAACAAACTAGAGCATGACTCGCTCTTACACAGAGGTGACAAGGATGACAATGGCCAGCGTCACCACCACATGACGCCGTCGGGCGGAATTCAAAGTCTAACAGGGGCCTGTAATATCACCTTAATTACACTGGTAGGCCCTGCCCATTATTCCACCCAATTGTCCATGAACATACAGGATATCTGAGCCACCTGCTACCCCATGGGGCTCTGGTAGCTGCCCCATGGGTGATCACTGTCTCTGAGGCTTTTCACTGTCCTGTATTTATCAGTCCCAGTTTCACGTGAATATAGCCTTCGACACACCCAGGGTGGCAGGAGTGCCATGCAAGAAGATTAGTCCGGATCACCCCTGATTAACGGGGGTGGAGGTGGCAGACTCGCCACCTCCACCAGGATCACAACCTCCCGGCTTGCTGCCCAATTCAAACTAAACCTCTAGGCGGGTAGGGAGACTCTCATCCCCATATCTCCCCACCTACCTTGTCTTGACCAATCAGCAGGAAGCCGGCACGACTCCATCGTGCCACTTCCAATAACAATCATTGGCGCCAAAACTCGGCATAGGAGTAGAAGTGCCTACACCAATCACAAGCGCCCCTCGCCCTGTGACGCGACGTGACGTCACAGGGAGGGGCAGGCCTAACACAACGTCTTCCTTGGTGGGGGGGGGGGAGGCAGCGTTCGCCGCAATGTCCCCCCTCCAATCTCTAACAGTTTCTTGAGTCATAGTACCTCCTCACACCTTCACTTACAAATCTCTCCCTATTCCACAGAACAGGAAAATTTATGTAATTCTCTCTACAGAGCAAACACAGACCTCCCATTAGTTTTAACTGACAGCCAGTAACATAAGCTTTCATTTGACATCCCACAAGTATATGTAAATTTGAAAGCTTCAGTTTCTAGAGTCCCTAGAGCGACTAGCCTAATCTAGAAACTTAGGAAAACTAGCTGAGGGGATTCTACATTCCCTCACACCCATTACCTTTCTTGGTGACGGGTGTGTATGATACTTGAATGGTACAGATAAAGATGAATATCGGAGACAGGTAGATTGTATTTAAAAGGAATGTTGAGTTTGATGAGATTGTAGGTATTTTTACTCATTTATCATAAATGAAACGAGTCGGTATGTTGGCACCAATCATTACGATGTTAACAGCACTGAATAATTTGCCTCTGGGCACTGCAGGAGATGTAGGGTCTCTCATGACTTTAAGGCAAAAGGTCTTGTTGACTTGCATGATTTTCTCTAATATGGTTGGAAGCTTCAGTTCTTCCCTCATGTTGATGATTCTCGTGCATCTTGGGGCACTAAGAATTATCCTCATGGCTTCGTTCTGTACTATTTCAAGTTTGTTTGCCACAGTGGTGGGAAATTTAATTAGGTGCAAGGCCTGGTAATCAAGGAGAGATCAAACAAACATCATATAGAATAATCTAGCTTATTTCATATTCATACCAATATTCTTACCAGTAAGTGTTTTCAGTATTTTAAGTCTTTCTTGTAAACCTACAATGTAGATCGTTTACAATGTCATTGTTGATACCAACTTTAAAGTATTTGTGCTGCCTACACGTTACAATGTTCTGTTTCTTTTACCGTGAAAGTTATAGGGACATGAGTATTCTGTTGTGGATGGAGAGCTCAGGATTTAGTTTTAGAGATAACAAGACCACATTCAATGCTTTTAGCAGCTAGGGAATGAAGTAGAACTTGCAGTCTAGTTTGGGTATTTGCAACAATGCAAATGTCATCGGCATAACAGAGGACGGCTTCGTCAGTAGTGTGGTAATATAAATTGTTAATTTGTGCATCAGAACATTGAACAGTGTTGGGCTTAGCACTCCACCCTGGGGCGTACTCAAGTCAATGGGCGCAGAATGTTTACTTTTGACCCCCTTGAAAAGGACAGAAGTGGTTCTGTTACTCAGGTGGATAAGGAGCAGCCCGTGGGTGATGGATTGATTGATGAAGATTAAGCCACACAAGAGGTGGTACGGGCAAGAGTAGCCCGTATGTGGTAGATTTTTTGGAGTGAATGGGATCTTTGGTTGTGAATGGATATACTGTGTGCTGAGCTCGCATTTAAATCATCAGACCTTACTATGTGGCTGCTATCGCGGAGGAGGATACTGCTTGACAGTATATATGAGGGTGTCCAGCTGCTGGACACTTTTCATTACCAGAAGAGTGGCAGTGTTGATGGCTTCAGGGTGGTTACTGCAAGATTCAGGGACTCTTAAAACTCTTCTAAGGTTCTTGGTTGTTTTACATTCCAGGAGACAGTGAGGTAGTGGCTTTTCTGTGATTGTTTGACAGAAGATACATTCCCACTCTCCGGGTTTAAGTATAGGAAGAGTACAAAGAGCAATAGTGTATCAGATGTACCCAGATTATAAAGAGGAGCCCATGGGTCAGGTGTTGCCAAGATATAGAGGCCCTATCACAGAGCCCCGTCCCAGACACGCCACTAAATCCTACAATCACAACCAATTCCTGTTGTTAAAGTTGTTGCACAGGTCGCTTGTTTCATGGTTAGCCCCTCGACTCTTCCTCTGGTGACGCATCAAGACCAGCGCCACCTAGTGTGTGCTACAGAGCACAATGTCAACTCCCCAGTGGGTTAGTGGTATTTCCTAGTTCACCAGTATCGGCTAGGTCATTGATGACATTTTTGTGTCCACAGAGGTGACGTCTGGGGGCAGCAGTACTGGAGATGGCAGTTCATCTTGGGCAGTCCGCAGTCTCCCTGCAGGGTCCTGGATACGACCAAGTAAGCCGCCGCCGATGAAGCAGTGTGGTAGCTGCAAGTGCTTAAGTGTTGAAAACGATCAGCGTACCTTTGGGACTGGTTTAGGGGAGAGACTGACGACAGGGCGGTGACTGTTGAGTAGTGCTGCTAGCTGGTCGCTAGAGACTGCTGCCAGGGGATCGCTACCCCTGTATTGGTTTGTGTCACCGCTCACCGTGTGCCTGAGGTACTCTGCCAGCGAGTAGCTGGAGAGCGGTCGTGGGGGTACAGGCACCTCATGACACTGTCAGTGGCTGGCCCACATACAGGGGAACTCGTCGGTGTTCTTCCCAGTAAGGTTGGATACGCTACTGGACAGTGAAGAAATACTGGGGATTGATGAACTCTGAATGAAAGCAGGTTTGACATCCTGAGCGAAAGGATTGTACATAGGTGTAGTAATAGCAAATCTGTTTTTTATATATTATTTATGGTGACGGTGTACATATATATACTTAACGGTGGTGGAAAGATATTTAATACATTGACGAAAGGAACAGTGTTTTGTTCATCCCCTCCTTTTTTTATGCACTACATAGCCACTTTCTTGAAAGCGTACTGCCGACTTGGGGTCGGATACTATCATCTTGGTTCTACCATCAAAGAACCCGGTTGCGACCCATAGTGGCCGTAACATATATGTTTATACTCTCATAGCCCTGGGACAGGAATGTGCTAGAACTTTTCAATCAGAAGCCGCTGAGCGCGCTTTCTGGTGTCACGTGACTCCGGGATTTGGGGATCATCACTGGCAAGGACCAATGAGCTCACGTGTCTTCATCCCTGACCTAAGCCCTCAACAGTATAACCGATTGGGAATTTGACTTTAATGATTATGCTACTACTGAAAATATAAACATATAATGTTAATACATGACTGTTAACATCCAAGAACTATTTAAGGTTGCCTTGTGGAGTCTACAATGTTACTAAGGTGTTCCAGACAGACTACCGGAACATTATCTGACACAGTGCAGAGTTACAAACCAAATAAGATTTAAGAGAGCAGAAGAAGTTATAAAACACACTGACAGACCTTGTGGGAGTGCAGAGCGTTCAAGACCGCCCTGTTGTGGTGAAATTTGTTTGACCAGATATGTTCCGGAAGTTCCTTGATCGGTGTAAAGGTTCCTCGTACCTATGCCAGGCAGTGCTGGCACGGTACGAGTGGTAAACTTGAGTGTGACAATGACATACATGGCGGTGCATGATGCACTGTTTGAAATGACGAATGGGCTGTTAACCAAGCTGTTTGTGCAGTTTGGGAAGGTGCTAAGCGTGAGGTGGAATAAAGTTTCAGTTGGATATTGTAAAGGGATCCACACTGGCACCAGGACGCTGACGATGTCCCTGACGCGGGATATACCGTCTCCGTGTTCCCTGATGGGGTTTACGCTCGGAATTGAGTTCAGGTCAGCCCCGTATCGGCGTGGTCTGTACAACCGTCTGGCAGCGGCTTCCTCCGTGGAGGTTATCTTCTTGAGGTTATCTTGAGATGATTTCGGGGCTTTACTGTCCCCGGGGCCCGGTTCTCCACCCCCAGGAAGCAGCCCGTGATAGCTGACTAACTCCCACGTACCTATTTACTGCTAGGTAACAGGACCATCAGGGTGAAAGAAACTCTGCCCATTGTTTCTCGCTTTCGCCCGGGATCGAACCCGGGACCTCAGGATCACGCATCCAGTGTTCTGTCCGCTCAGCCACCGGCTCCTTCTGACACCGGCAGCCTGGAGGCGGCTGCTTGTGTCCACATCATCAGGGAGGGTCATTATCCCTGGGAGTATTTATTGGTTCAGGTTACTGGGGTGTGTGCTGGAGGTGAGTCTCAATTGGGTTGTATGTGGTTTTCATTTTTGCTTGTGTACTTGTTTTCCATGTGTTGGGAGTAATTACAGTTCCATTTTACCAATATATGTTTCTTTGTGTTACTTTGTGTGTTTCTATATTTTCATTTGTTGACTTTGTGTTTGTCGAGCCTACTGAGTGGATGTCTTGTAGCAAGGTTGGCAGGTGTCTCCCCTCCTTGCTTGTGACGATTGTTCTGTGTGTGTGTTATGTGCCGGGTTCTGTCGGGTTTTATTGTATGTTGTTAAATTAGGTCTAACGTCTGGCCTTAACTTTGAACCGTGTTCGCTTATTTTCTTCAGTTTGGTTGTGGTTGCATGATTGTTTGGGGTTGAAGGCTTCCCCTTATTGACTTCGTGTATTTGCTTTCTTCATTTTAGTGGGTGGTAATGTTTAGGTCCATTATGTATGTTCTTGTCTTTCTTGTTTTTCTGTATTTCTGTATTTCGGTGTTTCCTTGTTGTTTTGTTCCTTTTATGCGTGCATGAAGTTGTGCCCTGGTGCGTGTCCGTGTACCGACTCAGATGGAGAAGTCAGACTCAGATGGAAGGTCTACTCAGACCTTGTGGTCTCAAAACCATCTGTACCCAAGAGTAGTAAATTCCCCCCACTGGTGTTTGAGTATTTCTGTATTGGTGTTTGTAACTTACTGTATTGGTTTGGTGTCTTGTTTATTATTAGTATGCTGCTTGTTGTTGATGTATCCTGTGGTGTTAAGAGTACCTAAGCAACAGGAGACAACGAGTCAGTGTGCGGAGTGAGGTCTCAGATTGGCGAGAAGTTACGAGTGGAGTCCCGCAGGGGTCAGTCCTTGGACCTATATTGTTTCTGATATATGTAAATGATCTCCCAGAGGATATAGAATCGTTTCTCTCAATGTTTGCCGATGATGCAAAAATTATGAGGAGGATTGAAACGGAGGACGATAGTAGGAGGCTACAGGATGACCTAGACAGACTGAGTGAATGGTCCAACAAATGGCTGTTGAAGTTCAACCCGAGTAAATGCAAAGTAATGAAACTAGGCAGTGGAAATAGGAGGCCAGACACAGGATACAGAATAGGAGGTGAAGTACTTAATGAAACGAACAGAGAGAAAGATCTAGGAGTTGATATCACACCAAACCTGTCTCCTGAAGCCCACATAAAAAGAATAACGTCTGCGGGATATGCGAGGCTGGCTAACATCAGAACAGCATTCAGGAACCTGTGTAAGGAATCATTCAGAATCTTGTACACCACATATGTAAGACCAATCCTGGAGTATGCGGCCCCAGCATGGAACCCGTACCTTGTCAAGCACAAGACGAAGCTGGAAAAAGTCCAAAGGTATGCCACTAGACTAGTCCCAGAACTAAGAGGCATGAGTTACGAGGAAAGGCTGCGGGAAATGCACCTTACGACACTGGAAGACAGAAGAGTAAGGGGAGACATGATCACAACCTACAAAATCCTCAGAGGAATCGACCGGGTAAACAAGGATAAACTATTCAACACTGGTGGGACGCGAACAAGGGGACACAGGTGGAAACTGAGTACCCACATGAGCCACAGAGACGTTAGAAGGAACTTTTTCAGTGTCAGAGTAGTTAACGGATGGAATGCATTAGGCAGTGATGTGGTGGAGGCTGACTCCATACACAGTTTTAAATGTAGATATGATAGAGCCCAGTAGGCTCAGGAATCTGTACACCAGTTGATTGACAGTTGAGAGGCGGGACCAAAGAGCCAAAGCTCAACCCCCGCAAGCACAAATAGGTGAGTACAAATAGGTGAGTACACACACACACACACACACACACACACACACACACACACACCACACACACACACACACACACATACAGTAGCGACGGTGGGAGACACACGCGATTAGCGAGGTCCGCGGAAATTCGTCAATTTCAAGGGACATTGAAGGATTATTGAGGCTAGATCATAGTATTTGGCCTCTCGCAGTGTTTAGCTAGCAGGGTGCTACATAGCATAGTCATATCGCTAGCGATTGTGCGAAGAAATCAAAAGTGGAGCTAGTGGATCACCGGTGCATAGTGTGGAGGACAGCGTAAGATGACCTGACCTGACCGGCAGCTGGGTCGACCCACCGTGGCCGTGGAACTGGTGATTGTTTGTTGGGTGGTGATTGTGATCAGTGATACAGTAAATTAGTGAACCGCAACACAACGATACAGTGACTGACTCCAGAGTTTTGTGTAGATAGAAGAACACCTTAGTGAATCACCTAGTGGAAGCCGACGACGGAGCATCATCATCGACCATATGTCATCACTCATCTAGTTGTGTGAACGGGAAACAATCTGGTAGGTACCCGCCTTTCTGGTCAATTAATCAGGTGTACAGTGTGAGGTAAAATAGTATCAAATTCTTGTTCAGGATATTATATATCTTTAAAATCTCAGCGTGGCTCATTGGTAGAAGTTACCGCTTACAGGAACTAGGGACACACTCACGCACGCACGCACGCGCACACGCACCCCACACCCCACACACACGCGCCCCTGATTAACACATTTCGGGAAAAAGGATAAAAACTCCCATAATCCTCCCTCACTCTACCTGCCGTAAGCTGACCTCACCTCACCTCTCAACCCCATCCCAAGGCACACACGCTCTCTCTCTCTCTCTCTCTCTCTCTCTCTCTCTCTCTCTCTCTCTCGCTCCTCTCTCTCTCTCTTGCTCTCTCTCGCTTGCTCTCTCTCGCTTGCTCTCTCTCTTGCTCTCTCTCTCTCTTGTTTGCTCTCTCTGGGTCTCTCCTGTTCTCTCTTGCTCTCTTGCTCTCTCTCTCCCTTGCTCTCTCTCTCTCTTGTTCGCTCTCTCTGGGTCTCTCCTGTTCTCTCTTTTCTCTGCTCTCTCTCTCCTTGCTCTCTCTCTCTCCCTTGCTACCTCTCTTGACAAGGGGCAAAATGGCAGGAGGCCGAAACAGGGTTATGGGAAGCAGCCAGGGCGAACAAACGCAGGAATTGCTACACCAAGTACTGGAGGAATTCAGGAGGGAGATGAATGAAATGAGGATTACAATTAACAACCTGCAAAGTGAGCTGACATCAGCAAGGGAGGAGATCAAATCTCTCACAGCGAAAAATAAAGAGACCGAGCATCAGATTATCATCCAAAGGGAAGGTGGGAATGTTACATTGGAAGGAAATGCCTCTGTACCTGACACATTTGCGGACATATTGAAAAAGAGCTCAGAAGCAATGGCCACAGTGAGGGAGGTAGCCATGCAAGCTGCTACCTCACAGGAAGCAGCAAGGTGCACCACTCAACTGCTGGAGAGAAAGAGATCAGTGGTAGTTGTAGGCATCAAAGAACAGGAAGGATCCAACAGGCAAGAATGGAATGGCAAGGATAGAGAGGCAGTACATGGGCTACTGAAGGGGTTACAGATGGAAGAGGCTGCACACAACATTGAGAAGGTTTTCAGGTTGGGCTGGTACAACAGGGACAGAAACCGACTTGTAAAGGTGGTGTTTGCAAACGAAACCACGAAGGAGGATATTCTAGAAAAGAAGAGTCGTCTCCAACATGTGGAGGGATACAAACAAGTATTCCTGCAGAGGGACAGGACGAAGGAGGAGAGAGCCAGGGCAGCAGAGGCAAGGAGGAAGCGCAGGGAGAGAGGAGCAAACCAGGAAATCACAGCCCCCAACACAGCAGTCCCAGAGACAAGAGGGGAACCCAAAACCAGCATCCCAGCAACACCAGAGGGGGGGGGGCAACACCACCAACCCCCTCTGCATAGAAACCCTTCCTTCCCCTCACCCTACCTGCCCCCACCCAACCCTCCCTCCCCCCCCACCCCATTCTGACCCCGACACCCCATCCCCATTCCCATCATGTCCCCCCTCCCACCTTTCCCCCCCAGTCCCCCTTCCCCCTTCATCCCATACCCTCCCTATTCCTCCTCCCCCCTCACCCCGTATCCTCCATGTCCCCCCTATCTCCTTAACCCACACCCTACCCGTTCCCCCTTCCCTTAAACCCCCACCCCCACCCCAAAACCCTCTGCGACCCTGCAAACCACCTCACAGATCCTCTCACCCACGGAACAGCTTCCCACACCAGTAGAATACTCGCCAAGAAAGGGATATGTAAATGAACAGAAGAAAGTGAGCTTCAAGGCGATGTACACTAACATAGATGGGATTACAAATAAAACTAGTGAACTTGGAGAGTGGGCACTAGAAGAAAACCCAGACATAATAGCACTCACAGAAACAAAGCTAACGAAAATCATAACAAATGCAGTGTTTCCACAGGGCTACTATGTAGTGAGGAAAGAGAGAGAAGGGAGAGGAGGAGGTGGTGTGGCTTTGCTACTAAGAGAAGGTTGGAGTTTCGAAGAGATGGTAATTCAGAACTGTGAAGGTTTCAGGGACTACATATCAGGCACCATTGCAACTGGAGGACAGAAAATTATAATAGTAGTCATATATAACCCCCCACCGAATGACAGAAGACCCAGACAGGAATATGATAGAAACAACATGGCCACCATCAATATAATAGAGAGAGCAGCTTCTGTGGCTAGCAGGAACGGATCCAGACTTCTAATCATGGGAGACTTCAACCATGGGAAGATAGATTGGGGGAACAGAGACCCACACGGAGGCCCAGACACATGGAGAGCTAAGCTGCTGGATGTGGCAACAAGAAACTTTCTAAGTCAACACGTCAAGGGACCGACAAGAATGAGAGGAGGGGATGAACCAGCCTTGCTTGATTTGATATTTACCCTAAATGAGTCGGATATAAGGGAAGTTAAGTTGGAAGCCCCCTTGGGAATGAGTGATCATAGTGTATTGAGCTTTGAGTACCTGGTTGAGCTAGGAATTATCACCCCCAAAAAAGAACTGGGAACCAAAGGGCTGGCGTACCGAAAGGGAAACTATGAGGAGATGAATAAATTCCTATGGGATATACATTGGGACACAGAACTCGGAACCAAGTCCGTACAAGACATGATGGACTATGTCACCCAAAAATGTCAGGAGGCTGTAAGCAGGTTTGTCCCAGCCCAACAGGAAAAAACAGAGAAGCAAAGGAAGAATCCGTGGTTTAATAGGGAATGTATGAAAGCAAAGGAGCTGAACAAAAGGGCATGGAGGAACTTCCGTAATAACAGAACACCAGAAAGTAGAGAGAGATACCAGAGAACCAGGAACGAGTATGTCAGTGTGAGAAGAGCAGCTGAGAAAAGGTATGAAAATGATATAGCTAACAAAGCCAAGACTGAACCAAAGCTACTACACAGTCACATCAGGAGGAAGACAACAGTGAAGGAACAGGTGATTAAACTTAGGGTGGGCGAGGACAGGTACACAGAGAATGACAAAGAGGTGTGTGAAGAACTCAACAAAAGGTTCCAGGAGGTCTTTACAATAGAACAGGGAGATATCACGGCGCTGGGAGAGGTGGCAGCAAACCAGGTGACCTTGGATAGGTTCGAAATTACAAGAGATGAGGTCAAAAAGCACCTATTGGAGCTGGATGTGAGAAAAGCTGTTGGGCCGGATGGAATCTCGCCATGGGTATTGAAAGAGTGTGCAGGGAGACTATGAGGGGAGTACACTGTGTCAAAAAGCCAAGCTACGTGATGCTAAAAATACCCATTCCAGAGGATGGTTAGTCATACTGAGGAATGTGATAAGTAGTCATGGCACATAGCAGCAGTCTAGGGGGAAAACATTCACTTGCGAGGACAATACCATGGTTCCCCAGAATGTAATGATCAAAAGCTGGAAAGAGTGAATATCTCACAACAGTCGATGCTACACAATGTGTTAAATGGGTGCCGGTAGTACAGCCTGGTTAGTTCTAGACGCACAATCTAAAATTCCGGGAAACATTGCAAGCACTGATAGCCTCCTTAGTGAAAGTCTGCAAGTTCGAGGTAGCTCATAGTGTGGCACAAAAATTAGACGGTCGTCTACTAGAGGAAGCAAGAAAGGAAAGAAAAGAAGGAAAAAAAAAATTTCTTCCAATCAGATGGAAATTTAAGATTTAAGTTT